>CBVK0100670713.1:0-15934 GCA_900067695.1 Picea abies | reverse complement strand
TATCACCACAAGGGCATAGGTGAGAAATTTGTTCCTTGAAAAATACCAAGACTACTGCAAGGATAAGAATTTCCGAGAAGAAGTGTTCATAATGACTTATAAGGAGGAGGAGAGCATGGAAGACTTCATGGAGCACTTCAATTACAATTTACAACGACTAAGGAAAATAAAATTAGACCCAAAGACTAAATAAATATTGCTGCTAAGAGGGTTTGAAGATGAATTTATTGATATCTTGAACCTGATGGAAGGTGGTGATATATACCAACAACCTTACGAATTTATCTGTGAACTGTGTCAAAGGTAATCTAGAGGATCTTCATGACCAAGAAAAGGGCCAAGGGACACATTGACGAGGATAAATAAGACACCCAGTGGGGGATTCACCTAAGCTGATATTAGAAATATGCTGGAGGATTTGAAAAAAAATATACCGAGTTCCATAAGCTCCAAATTATATACTCTACAATTTAAAAATAAACATGAGGAGGAAGAAGCGACCTTAGCCTTTTTTTGCTTGAAATGTAGAAAATACATCCATTGAAGGAGTGTCCACTTGATCAAATTTAAATATGTGGGATGCACGAAGAAGAACACTCCACTAGTAGGTGTCCCTCCTTACTCAGTTTAAAACCAATCTATCAGGAAGCAAGTGGGGAAGCCAATCAATTAAGCCTCATCACACAAAAGTGACTATGGAAGCTTCAAAATGAAGGTATATCTATAGAGAAATATGAGTATTTCAATTCTTATTGGAATAAATCCTCCATGAAATATCCTTCCCAACAATAGTATCCATCTAATCCCACAAACTCACAATGGATGACTAAGTCACCCCAAAGTAGTCCTTCGGCATAGGGGTGGAGAAAACCACCTTTTGGGGGACCTCAACAGTCACTACCACAACAACCTACAACCCCCAAACCTACACCACAGCTCCAAAAGCCTAAAAAACCTCCTCCTAGAATGAAAATCCCTGCACAACCTATCCCTAACCCCAATAACAAAACAACAAAACAAGCATATGCTGTTGGATTTCCATTTTACCCTACTTACTCTATCTCTTCCCTAGAATTTCAAGATATACAATTAAGATCCGGGAAAACCACAAATGAGTGAGCCTCATCAGTAACTATATGTCAACCAAAAATATGTCAACCAAACAACCCCCTTCTTTGAAATTAGATAAGAAGAAGAAGGAGGTGCAAAACCCACTTTTTCTAGAAATACTAAATATCAACAAACCTCCTACTCAACCAAAATTTTACTTCTTGGGGGAACTCAAGAATGTGTGTGTCTGAATACCTCTCTTCCAAGCTATCATTGATTTCCCATTCTACCCAAAATATGATACGGAGTATTCCTACGAAGACTAGGTAGAAAAAGGAAAGATCCCAAGATGGTACATGTGATAGGTAAATTACCAGACTTAATTCTCAATGGGGTTTCCACAACCAGATATTTAGAACCTAGTAGTCCCATAGTCGATTTTTATATCAATGGGACCATTATCCCTATTACCTTAATTAACCTAGGGCCTCCATAAATTTCATGACCCGAGAAACCATGAGAGCCTTAGGGTTGATAGGCCTTAGGAATATCCCAATGTTATTACAACTGGTAGATCGATCCACTATAAAACCAGAGGGAATCCTAGAAGATATATTAATATTGATGGACTCCTGGAAGTACCCCAATAATTTTATGGTATTACAACCTAAGACTTCCTTGGGTGGATAACCCTTGATTTTCGGATGCCCATGGCAGGAAACTACTAATGCCTATATAGACTATAGATTCGGGAGCACAAAAATATCTTATGGAAGTTAAAAATAAAATATCTTTTCACCCCCCATCCAAGATCAATGTCGAACCAAAAGCACCCATTTGGGTGGATGAATATCAGGAGGTTACCCAACAAGTACTTTCAATAGACCAATACCTTGCTATTAGAGAGAAGACAAAAGATGATGATATCAATGATTTCATAGCTTCCACCTTGTCATCTTCTCGACAAAAACTTAATCAAATCCTGAGCATACACGCTCAAGAAAAACTTTTCTTGGCTGATGCACCACCAATACCACAAGAGACACCCACTGTTGAAAGCCTTAAGTCCATGACCTAACATATAGATATTATCCCAGGAAATTTTTTGAACATTAACCAGGGGCTGTTTGAATCACAAAATAAATAACTCATTGAGGTCCTAAGAAAATAAAACAATGATTTCACATGGGACTATACAAATATGAAGGGAATCTACCCATACTTGTGTACACACCATATATACATCAAAGAACAATCCAGACCCATTCACCAACTGCAACATGGTATGAACCCATCATTGAATATAGGGATCTGAACAAAGCCACCCAAAAGACCATTTTCTAGTCCCAAAAGAGAATGGTAAATGGAGGATTTATGTTGACTATAGGGAGATAAACAAATCCACCCAAAAATACCATTTTCCCCTACCCTTTATTGACCAAGTGTTGGACACATTGGCCATGAAGAAGTAATTCTCTTTCCTCGATGGATTTAGTGGCTACAACCAAGTTCAATTACACTTGAGGATCAAGACAAGACCACATTTTCCTACCCATGGGGAACATTTGCATATAGGGTTTTACATTTAGACTTTGTAATGCTCCAACTAACTTTCAAAGGAAATTTCTTGGTATATTTTCCGATCTCATTCACGAATGCATAGAAGTGTACATGGAATATTTCATGACATATGGTGATAGCTTCATATTGGCTTTATTCACTTAGAGAAAGTACTTAAGAGTTGCATGGAGTCCAATGTCACTCTCAAAAATGAAAAATGTGCCATGATGTTAAGAGAAGGTTTTGTCCCAGGGAATCACATTTTTCCAGCAAGTATACAGGTCTATCCGAAAAATATAGAGGTAATACTTAATCTTCATCCTTGAGAAACAAAAAAAAAGGTAAGAAGTTTTCTAGGTAAGGATGTATATTATAGACACTTTATGTATTTTTTTTCAAAAATGCATGCCCCTTATTCTTGTTAATCACAAAGGATGCTAAATTCAATTGGTCTGACAAGTGCTAGAGTTATTTTGAAAAACTAAAGGAGAAATTAAAAACAATACCTATCCTAAGGGGACCAGACTGGTCCTTTCCATTCCACATATCCACATATGCATTAGACACCACCATTGGAGTTGTGATTGGACAACAAGAAGAATCACATAAGACATATACAATATAATTTTCTAGTAAGAATCTTATATCTGATGAGCTAAATTATATTGTCATAGAAAAATCGCTTCTTCCTGTCATCCATGCTATAAACAAGTTTATCCATTACATAATTGGATATCATGCAATCATACACAATGATCATGCTACCATAAGATATTTGATGAATAAACATATCACTCATGGCAGGTTGACTAGATGGTTACTATTGTTACAATAATTTGACATTACCATCATGGACAAACCAGGAAATATAAAATCGTTGTTGACTTCCTTTCCCGTCTTTTCAATGATGGGAATGAACCCCCAGTCGAGGAAACTTTTCCCGATTAACATCTTTTCACAAAATCTACTAACTCCCCGTGGTTTGCAGATGTTACTAATTACTTGGATACATGAAAAATTCCATCACACTTTTCACGAAAGGAACAACAAAGGGTTGTCAGGAAAAGATACATGTATTCTTGGATTGAAGGATGTCTTTTGCACAAAGGATCATATTCCATCATCCAACGCTATGTATGGAATAATAAATTTATCACATCCTGAGGCCATGTCATGATGGGCCTTGAGGAGGACACTTCACAGATAAAAGAACATGTTATAAATTACTTCACCTTGGATACTATTGGCCCACTATATTCTGCAATGCCAAGTAGTATGTAAAAATGTGTGACAATTTCTAGAGGATGGGATGCCCAGTTCAATCATAGGAAATGCCTCTACAGATACAAATGGTAGTGAACCTTTTTCAAAATGGGCCCTTGATTTCATAGCTATTAACCCCTTGTCCCGGAAAAAATCCTACATCCCGGTTTACATTGACTATGTTAAAAAGTGGATGGAAACAAAGGCACTCCAGGAAGCAAAAAAAGAAGCTATGGCATAATTTATCCACATAGAAATCTTCATCATGTACGTGATACCCATGGATATTGTTACATTTGGGGGAGATCAATTTACCTCCAAAAATATTAGAACCATCATAGATATCTACCATATTAAGCAATGAATAACCACTTCATATCACCCACATGCCAATGGGTGGTTGGAAGGGACGAATAAAATCCTTGAGAACATTTTAACAAAGAATGTTCAACCTCATATAAGGGATTGGATAAACAAAATTCCAAACAAATTATGGGCATACGGAAGCACCTGGAGAAACACCACAAGGTGCACTCCATATGAGCTAGTGTATGGGAAGCGAGCTATTTTTCCCATAGAGGTCCAAGTGAAAACTCTAAGGACTACACTTCAACTAGGCGTGGATCTGTCCAAAGCACAACTCAAACTCCTTTTATATGTTAGTGAATTGGATGAACTTCACCTAGATTCTTTGCATCATATGTATGTCATTCAACAAAAAAGAGATAATTGGAATGACAAGTTCATAAATAAGGACTTCTTAGTTGGATATTGGGCCTTATTGTTCGACTCTAGATTCAAGGACTTCAAAGGAAAATTGTGTACTTGATGGATGGGCCCCTATGTGATTGATGTTGCATATGATAATGGGGCAATGAAACTCTAAACCATCGATGAGACCATAAATCCATTAATGTAAAATGGGAACATAATATGATTGTACAAAAAGCTTCTATCCTGGGAGGCCTTCTTGAGAGGTATCAACAAGGGTTGGGGAAATAATGACCTTGATATTGTTCACAAGAGTGGATCCTTAGTCGCCAAATGACCATAGTAATTAAAAAAAAATGTCTTGTTCATGAAAAACATTTTTAGGGAACAATTAGGCAGGTAATGTTTCAAAACCATCAAATGGAAGACATTACGCCCCCTAAAAAACAAAAAAAATAAAAAAAGATGAATAAATTCTATTTGCATTTTTTTGTAATAAATTTATGAACAATGGGAAACTTCTAGGATTTATGTGATGATTATGTAAATCCCCTATTTTTCATGAAATTACATTATTTCTTTAATCCTTCTGAGTGTTCATTGAATATATGATATTTTCTTGAGGTGTGGGTGTTCAGATTACAAAGGCCCTATTGTTGCAACACCATCTGATGCTGCAACACCATCCGATGCTACAACACCCTATGTTTCTGAAACACCATCCTATGCTACAACACCTTCGATGCCTTGACATACTACGACACCTGGCTAGCATTGAAACGAGAGTCCCTTTGGCATGATGTCATCCAATGTGGTGACACCTATTTATGTGATGACACCTTTTGACATGTAAACACTTTCTGACATGGTGATATCCCATCCAAGGGCCACCTCACCGTAACATTAGGTCATTAATGCATCGCCAACTCGTATGACCCAAAAACGAGCACAACATTTTGTGACATTAGGCCAACCAAGCATGGATGAACAAGTTGAATGAACACATGAGGTTAGCATTAAAAGGTACGTGATCCCCTTGTACACGTTACATACCACTTAATTGACATAAGAATTTATGTGACTAACCCGACCCCCTTACCATGCATAGTTGATTTCTTTCCCTAAATAACCAATATTTCCCTTTATAACCTCCCATTACTTATGTGTCTAACCTATCCTCCCACCAACCACACGAATGAAAATACTCTACAATTTAACCACTTCACTGTTTCCATATCCATTCGACAAAATTTCAATTTTTTCCATCACCACTGTTGGTTTATTCTTTTCAAAAGGTGGCAAACTTGGATTTTCCATTATTCCTCCCCAACCAGAGTGTTGTAATACCTCCTCTATGACCAAGATAGTGAAATTTCCATTCTGCAACTAAATATTGTTGTGAAAAACCATGGGAGGCTACATCATACATCACGATCCAAACATGGGCCTGTTAAGAGCTGACAATGAGGTTTGGAGACTCTTCTAGGGTGTAGGATGGACAATTTACATTGAGATACCACAAGTGTAACACCCCAAGGCCGAGCCCCTACTGAATTGTAATTATATTTATAGGCTGGTGAGCCAAGTGTTTATATGTTGGAAGACTTATGTGTTTATTAGGACATAGAGCCTAGAAGCTAAGGCCAATGAGCCTAATTTTGTATATGTAAATACACACATCATTAATAAAATTACATCACTATGTGTAGACCAACCACAAAGAAAGAGTTATGGGGGACTAAGCTCCACTAGGTAGGGAAAGGAAAGGGGCTAAGTGTCTAGGAATAGGGGCTAAGCTAGAGGGTTTACCTCTAAAGGAATAATATTATATTATTATTTCCTAGAGGACAAGGTTTGATAATGTATGTTGTCCTAAGTTCCCAGGGAAAGGGAACGAGTGTTAAGTGGAGCTCATGCAGCTTCAGAAAGACATCTGTCAACCTGGGCGCATGCAATTTTTAGGTGGGAAAGTCATCTTGTTGGGGGTTCCCTCACCATTCTCGTGATCATTTCCACTCTACAAGTCTTCCATACTCCCCACTGATGCACACACAGAAAAAAAGAGAGAACCTTGACATAGCCTACCATTTCCTCCATCGTTGATCTCTACAACTTCTGAAAACTGCACAACCGTGTTATGAAGATAACCGTTTTTCTTGTGAAGCACAACATGACTATGTAGTGTCTGAGCCATATCATGCCTTCTCCTTTTCTGTTGCGACCCACGTTTTCTATGGACTGGTATGGATTTCTTTCATTACTAGAGCCCATTCCCAATTTAGCTGTGGTGGTTATCCACTGGATAGAAGAGGCAAGTTGTCAGGCTTGTGAGAAACTCTCTCCAGGTGAGAGAGTGTGTTGAGGAAGTGATTTCTCTTAGAGGGAGTCTCATAGAAGCTACAATACTCTAAGAATTCCTGTCCAACCTATTGCTGGAGCCTTAGAAGGGAGGTGGACAACCGATGGACTTGTGATAGTGAATTTGTACACTCTTGGGGTGGGACAAGCATGTGGGGAATGAGGGTCTGTGGGTTGTGGGCGTAAGTGGATCCTAGGAGAAAATCCTTCCTGTTGAATTATGAGACTTTTTTGTTGTTCTTTCCAAGCCTAGGAATCCCTTTCCCGATGGAGTTTATTCCCAGCTCAGGGGTAACCCACTACTGAGTGTGATGAGAAACATGGTCTAAGGTTGGGAGGTTCGTGGAAGGTCTGCACACAGTTGGTGGTCATCTATTAAAAGATAAGTACCAAATCTTTGTTCTCTGTATGACGTGTATCTTGAAATCAAGTTATAACGTTATTAGAATTATCTGTATATATTGAATGTATGTTTTAATGTTGTTTTTGCATGAATAGGTGTATAGACAGAATGCTATAACTGTTTAAATTGCATTAGATAGATATGTATATAAATATATATGGTATCAGAGCATTAAAGGTATTCGGTGGCATGGCCTAGCTTGTTGGTTTAAGGTCGAGAATGTCACAAATTGGTATCAGAGCAGAAAAATAAAGATACAGTTGTTTAGGTAGTGTTACCTGACAGAGGTTTGAGGGCCATGGATGTTACAAAATGGTATCAAAGAAAAAAAATAAAGATACAGTTGTTTAGGTAGTGTTACCCGACAAAGGTTTGAGGGACGAGGAAATTACAACAAGGGTTCGATGAGGAAGTTGCTTTGGATTTTTCACTCACTCTATAGGAGAACAAGGCTCAAGTATCAAGATTACCAACAATAGTGAATAAATGAGTAATATCCATGGTAATAGGACTGTGACATGAGGGATAATGATGGTTTTCCTGAAAATTTGCATTACCTATTGTGAAGGAAAAATTCTTGGAAGCAAGGGAAGAATTGGCGAGGAAATGGAATGGGCTTGAAAGAAACTCCTTATATCCGTGTTGGCCAAAGGTTTCATATCACATATAAAAACAGTTCACCTACGAAGGATTCTATGGAGTCATCTTCTGGTATCACTTAAATCTTCCAAACCACCTTCGACGCCAAAGGTTAGTCAATGCCCCCTTATTCCTTTATAAATTCCTACAACAAAAGGATCATAGTGTTCGGAGGGCCAAGTGACCACGATATTGTCTCTCTCACCATGGTATCATTAATATCATTGTAATACATGCACTAGAATGAGAATGTTGTGCATGGGGGGACATTGTAAGTCTTTCCCCACTAGTTGTAGAAACTGAAAGAGTAATGAATGTAACACTTGAGGCTAAAAAAATAGGCCCAGGAAAACCTATAGGGGAGGCAGAGATACACTAGGAATGACCCACGGAGAAGAGAAAATCTAGAACACTTCTAGAGATAAAATTTCCAAAGAAGAAAAGGAAATAGTCCTTGTCGAAATAAAAAGACCATGTTGCAACACAAGAACCAACATGAAGAGGGGAACAAACAGAAGAAGCACCTGCTGCAACAAAAGAACCAACATGAGAAGTGGAATCACTAGAAGAAGGGATAGAGGAGGAAATTATCGTTGTCACACAGGAAACAATAGGAGGAGTGGATATATCGGAGGAAGATATATAAGAATAGGACCCTGCTGTAACACAAGAACCAATAGGTGAAGAACAAAAACCCTGTTGTAACACAAGAACTAGCAGGTGGAAAAGAGGACCCTATTGCAACATAAAAGAGAGAAGGTGAGGAAGAAAACCTTGATGCAACAAAAGAACTAGTAAGTGAAAAAGAAGACCCTTATACAACACAAGAACTAGCAGGTGAAAAAGAAGACCCTATTGCAGAACGAGAACCAACAAGAGAAATTGAAAACCCTGCTATGAAACAAGTACCATCAGGTGAGAGAGAAAACTTTGTTGCAACACAATAACTGAAAAAGGATAAGAAGGAAGAGCATGTTGCAACATTCAAGGTCATGTAGGATTACACTATGCCCTCTAGGAATAGGATTCTCAAGAACAATAGGTAAGAAATCATTTTAGGTAACATATTAAGACCATTGCACTCTATCCTTATGAAACATGATCTTAATTTAAAAATAATGAATCAAAAACTGCAAAGGAAGATGAAAAGGTTAATGGCCAAGTTAAAAAGGGTCCAAACAAGTCTTGATTTCCTCTCCCAAGTGGATGATTTCATCCAACATTTCTGTAATAAAATGGAGGAATGACCTACTAAACTATCCCTAGAGGCATAAAATGTTGGAAGAACATTGGTACTCCCGAAAAGAGTGGATACTAGAACACAAATTGAGGAGGTATTGACCAAATACCAATGATAACAAATAGAGGAAGTAATGCCTCATAAATGGATAAATGAGGAAACTAAAATTGAGGGGACCTTGAATAAGGACAGAGGATAAAAAATAAAGGAGTTAATACCCCCTGAATATATAGATGATGAAAACTAGACAAAGGGACCCTGTATGAAGGATGTTGGAGTTCAAACATACATTGAAGATGCTTCTGGATGACGGACAACCTGGAAAACTGGAAAATCATGGATGAAGCTTATGAAAAATGAACAATTCCTCCAGAAGAGTGCAGAAAAGACATCTATAACCCGAGGTAGAGATGGGTTGAGAAATTGGTAATCCATTTATGCAAATGGGAATGATGAAAAAATGATGTAGATAGTCCCTCTGAGCTACAATCTCAAATAAAAATTCTTAGGGAATAAAAAGTGTAGATGAGCTCCCTTTTGGGGTCCATCCTCATCTGCAGAGCACCCTCTCCTGTCTATGCAATATTCCTAAATGAGAGACACTTCTTGTTCTATTTTAGAGCAGTGGAAACATGCATGCCCTACACATTAACCTTGGTAGAAACCTTGTTGAAAGTATACTATGAGAGAAACAAATAATATAAGGACTTGTTGTGTGAACTCTATCAACATAATCTTCTCCTAGATTTTGACCCAAAATGGAATCCAAATCCTTTTGTGGGAGAAATACATCTGAGGGCCTTTACATCATTTATGATAAATCAGGCCCAATGGAATAATTCCCTGCATGTTTCCCAACATAATGATAATTGTATCTTCTAGATAAGAAAATAATTCCCTGAGCCCAATACTTTTTTTATCTCAGACTATGAATGGGTTAATTCTTAGACACATTCACCCTTCATGAATAATATATGAGAGGGGGCCATATGTGATTGCATCCAATGCATATAATTTTTGATGTGATATTCCCTACAAGGAAGAATGCAAAGATGTGAACAAGCCACAATGGAGATGAGGCAGAGAGATGCCTTCAATTATCACAATTTTATAGTGTAATTGAAATGAGTAAGCAAACAAATGGGGGGTACTATTCAACATTTGACAAGGGACATTCATAATTCAACCTCAACAATATTCATTACAATGCCTCCCATGTAGATTAATACTGATCAACCTGGTTGCATGAGGGCATGCAACACTTTTGGTTTGGGGTAAGATGATGGGCACTTGAAACAACATGCTTTTCACACCTTTACCTTTCCATTTTGTGCGACTTTTCCCCATCCTACCAGCCTAATTTTGAGTATAACGATATATTTTTCCTTAGGTATGTGTCCTCGCAACTTATGTCATTTTAAGTGGTTTTTCTAGTGTAATTAAGGGAAATCTAACCTTTTATGATTACTAATGAAAGAGTGCTAAGATATTGTTCCAAGGAAAATATCAAAGGTATTGCAGAATAGTTGTTGCAACACCAGGACGTTTTTGCAACACCCCTCAGGCTGTTTCTAAGACACTGTCAACCTCATTGGGCTATTTCTACAACACATTTTCTAGTTATTGTAACATAGTTTTCAGTTGATGCAAAACTAATTGCCACAATACAATTTTCAGTGGCTACAACACTAGTTTCTGCAACACATGCCAGACAATTTTTGCAACATAGGTTAGTTCCTTTGCTGCAACACCCGCTACCATCACTACTGGAGCTCCATCACCATAAGTAACTACGATCCCCTATATTGAAAAATGTGGTATCTATGATGATGTGGCTACCACATTCAACGGTAAGTGCATCATCTGAGAAATTATAGATGGAAAGTTGCTCCATTATTTTTAACAGTTGGTGGCATATAGGTTTTTGAAAAGAAAAAATGCACAACCAAAGGCTGTGGATCTAGGACAACTAAAGAGACCACTTCAATAGATCATTGCCAGTTAAGAAATACGTTGGGTCACATGAATAACCACTTCACTTATCTTGGTCAGATTTTTGAAACAAGATCAAGAACAACCTGAGTCTAAGGATCATAGATCCTCATGTCTGTCCTCAACTCTTTCTTTCTAAGAAAACAATGGTGCAGATTGTATAAGAAATTGATTTGAGTAAAGGGGCTTACTCATTGTAATTTGAATTCTTCTCATTTGATATTAAAATTATTGTTCAATTTCTTATGCAATTCTTCTATGTTAATGCATATATAAAGTTTAGTGTGTGATTGAACGATTCCATGAGTGCCTCGTCTAGGAAGGTAGGCCACCCTCCTTAGTCAAGTACTGTTGTACTATTTATTCTAGCATAGATTCCATTCATGTTGTGATTGATTTCCATATTGCTTGTATTTTTGGTTATTGTTTACATCTTGCCGCAACACTAAAAATACTACGTTTCAGTTAGTTTCCATTCTGTTTATCTGGTTCATTTCATGATTTAATCTTGTGTACTTCCAATACTCAACAAAATTTCAAGATATTTTATGCATATCTCTTTCAATATTAATTGCAAGATTGAAAGGAGGAATATATTACTTGGCATAGTCACCATTTGAATTACATTTATAAATTGGATTAGATTCTTCCCATTTCAATTACATTTAGACCAGGGTCACAACGCCAAGTGATTCCAGGATGGATGAATTAGATTAGTTGTTATTTCAATTAAATTCAATCGGGGTCACAACACCAAGTGCTTCTAGGCTAGTTGAATTAGATTAGCTTCTTGTTACTTCTTTTAGTTTGTCACTCAAATGGGGGTTACAACACTAAGTTCTTACAGGATTAGCTATGATAGTGTATATTGTTAAATCATTTTCTAGTTTTTTGTCCTTAGAATTGGTGACTTTGTCGAATATATCTTGAATCCTTCATCTGATCATTTGCTTCTGCTACAATTTCATAACTAGGAAAATGTTTGAATGATTTGCATAAAAATTCACAAGATCCATACTAATTTTGGATTGATAATTAAATGAATAGTCTTTCTAACTATCTTTCTGGGAAATTAGAAAGGTAATTAAAAATCCCATCAATAGATCCAAACAAATGTGAAATATTCCTTTGTGCTTTGGTAGGTTTTTCAATACCTTGAATCCTTAATATTGTAGGACAATGCTATTCCAAAACAAGATCGTGCACTAAAACCATTCATCTCAATATCTATGGATTCCATATAAACAAGATGGAGTCCCAATTATGCAATGATTGAACATGTGGAAAAAGGAATATTACTGTTGTAATGTGTGGATATGTAGCGAAGGTTTTGCAACAATGAAATATCATAACAAGTTGGTTGAAACCAATGGATCTATAGCAGGGGTTTCACATCAATGGAAACCTATGGATCAAAATATGGATTCATAGAAATGTAGCATAGTTCCACAACAATGGAAACCTATGAATCATAATTTGGATTTACAACAATGTTGCATGATCTGTAACATTTCTTCAAACCTACAAGTTAGATACAAAGAATACAAAAACCTCCTAATACATTCAAAATTTAATAAAACACCAAACTATGAATAAATGAGTACTTGCATCATCTATGGTTAGGAAATGGTCAACAATAATGGTAAAAAGGATGTAAAAGAAAGGAAAACCAGAGTAAAAACATGCCAAAATAGAGACTTATCAATGGTAGAGTTATCTACAATAAAGAACATAACACTTTTGTTATTTCTAATTCAAACTCTACATGAAGCATTGTCAAACAGGCTTTTATATATATATATGTGTGTGTGTGTGTGTGTGTGTGTGTGTGTGTGTGTGTAAAAAGGGATGCCATATATCATGGATATATATAGATCTATTCTGAAAAAAAATAAAATATTATTTAATAAATGAAAAAACATTCCATCATAGTTATCTATTTCCCAAGTGATCAATCCAACAAAAGGAGGTCTTCACAATGGACACAAAGTGTAATTTGGGTGGTCTTCAAGATTGAAGGGTTTTATATTCTTATTTAAAATTAACAATTGATCCTAATTAAATAAAATCTCCCAATACATATTGGACTACTATGTCATTTTTGACCTTCAAGCAATGATACTATAAATCAATTTTGTTCCTAGTTGATCCATGTGGTAATTGTAGAAAATTTCTCAATGTAGTCTCTTCATATTTGATTGTTGTGGCTTTTGAAACCTTAAACACATGATACCATAAATAAATCATAAAGGCATATTTGAACAAAAAATTGACTCATTATTTGCTTCCAAAAATCCCTCTCATTAATGTTGGCCACTAGTGAGAAGATTTTGTTGCCAACCACTTTAAATTATAAGGATTTTGGACTCTTTTTGGGATGTAGAAACCATCAATTCCACTCTTTAAACGTAAGATTCCTATATTGTTTACATTTGAATTTTTTCTTATCCATTTTTTCTTTCCTTTTCACCTTGTTGATGAAATTTCCGATGCCTCATCTCTTGATGTTTGAATTAGCCAAAGTTGATTGGTTAGTCTTATTTCTCAACATTTATGGTTTTGTGGATGATAATTATTGCACAAGTTTCATGTTGGAACATGTTCCATTTTAAACCTCACCTTGTTGGTTGAGTGGGTTGACCAAATCTTTGGGTCAATGGTCAACTAAATTGGTGGTTGACCATGTCCACTTAAGGATCCTCGATCCATGTTTTATGGACATGTGCAACCACCTTCACCCGAGTTTGTTGGTTTTGGTCCATGAAAAAAAACCATTTATAGATGATCCTTATGATTGGTCTATCATCATATCATACCATCAGATCATCTCAAGAGATATGCTCTCTCTCGTTGAGTGACTTGTGCTTTAGTGCTACGATCTCTTTCAACACCATTGTTGCCTCTCCGATCCATTCTCCTCTGTGTTTAATCCATGTTCCAACATGGTATCAGAGCTAATGGTTCTTTGATCTAGGGTTCACAAAGAACATAATGGATTGAGATAGTCGTGGAACCATGATCTAGTTTCTTAGTAATAGGTTTCTCAAAACTGGAAATATTGTTACTCATTGTGGGTTTTCAAGCAACATAAACCCTTCATTTTTTATGTTCTTATCTAACTAAAATCATGACTTGGTCATTTCCTGAAGACTGGATGGATCCAATCCTTGTTGATTTCTTTGTGTTGATTGATTTTCCATTGTGTGTGTTGGATAATTGATTGTCATTGATGTCAAATCTTGGAGAATTCCGGAAGCCCAATAGATGTGGTCAATATTGTTGTTGAGTTAGTTGGTGAGTTAGTTGTCACAATATTGTTGTTTGATTTAGTTGATGAGTTAGTTGTCACAATATTGTTGTTGAGTTGGTTGGTGAGCTAGTTTTCATTGATGTCAACAAGAGTAGTTGATTTCAAAGGTTGAAGAAGTCTACAATAAGCTTCTAGATGGTTGCACAAGACATTAGTGAGTTATTGGTTGAGGTTAATTTGGTTGTAACAAGAAATTAATAAGGGTAAAGTAGTTACAACAAGTAAGTATGAATTGACCATAAAATAAGGGGGAAAGGTCAACAACAAGTTGCAATTAATTAATTAATGGTAAATTGGTTGTAACACATAATTAATCAAAAGTAAAGTGGTTACAACAATAAATTGTGGATTAGACCTAAAATAAGGAAAATGGGTAAAATAGTTACATGTTAGCCCCTAAATGAAGTCACTTGGAAAATATAAATAAGACACCAAGAGACTCTCATTTGTTAGACACATACACAATTTCTATTGAATATATATCTGTGTGAAGTGATATAGTACAAATATGAAGTGACGGGTCTGAGGTAGCGAAGGTCTGAAGGAGGGAAAAATTTTAGAGCTACAAAGAATGTGACTAAACTAGGTTTTTTGAGGTATCTGCGGGTCACAGTTCATTAGGGTGCGGATGTATGTGAGTCACAATGGAAGAAAATGTGGATGTATGTGATTTTTCAATGAGAAGAGTGTGAATAGGTCATCCATGGGTTACAATGGATCAGAGTGCGGATGTATGCAGGTCATAGAGGTGAAAATCGTAGATATCCATGAGTCATAAGTGAGCAAGTCACAAATCTGTAAAAAGGGAAAAAATAAGATGCTTGTTCCAGGTTGTAGGATCTAAGGAGAGACTGTAGGTATGTTTGTCAGAGATCATAGACAATGGGGTTACTATATATTTAAAGGTATGTTCATGATTATGTTTTGAGATTGTATCTTAGTGGTGTTGTGGAGAATGCTTGAGGCATGACTTTGTGAGATTTGGTATATGCCCTCTTGGATGCATGGTATCTGCTATAGAGTATGATTTGAGGTAGATATATTGAGGCACATTGATGGTGCACATCTAGGTTCTATTGGTATATCTTGTGGTGCATTGTTAGAGGCATTTCTTGGTGTTATTGGTATATGATCTATGAGATTAGATTTAGTTTTTTTTTATGCACATCATGGTGATGGTTGTGAGTTGTTGTGACTAGTTTTAGTTGATGCACATATTGGATACTTGGAATATGGTTGTTTTATGGTATATGAGTGATATGGCACATGTTTTATGGTATCTCTTTGTACATGGTTTATGGATGTTGGCACATGCTTGAGGCACATGGTTTGCGGTAGATCTTGGTTACATGTTGATGGTGTTTCCTTTGGTATATTGTTGAGGCATTGGTATATGTTTGAGGCACAT
>CBVK0100670712.1:0-15936 GCA_900067695.1 Picea abies | reverse complement strand
GATTACATGGATTGCCCAGAAGCATAGTTTCAGACAGGGACACTAAGTTCATGGGACACTTTTGAAGGACTCTATGGAAGAGGTTAGGAACTAATTTATCTTTTAGTTCAGCATATCACCTTCAGACAGACTGACTGACTGAAGTGGTGAACAGGAGTCTAGGAAATTTGTTAAGGATTTTAGTCACTAAACAAGGTCGTCAGTGGGATCAGAATCTAGCACAGGCAGAATTTGCATTTAACAATTCAATTAATAGAAGCACTGGAAAAAGTCCATTCGAGATAGTATATGGAAGACAGCCAAGAGGGGTTGCAGAATTGAGAGAGTTGAAACAAAATGAATTCAGGAGCGCTGGAGAAGAAGATTTTGCTACAGAAATGCAAAGACTTCATGATCAAGTTAAGAGGCAGATACAGGATAGTAATCAAAAGTATAAGGATAGATTTGATCAGAAGAGAAGGGAAGTTCAATTTGAAGTGGGAGATGAAGTTTTAGCCCATTTGACGAAGGAAAGGTTTCCGAGAGGAACATATAATAAGTTGAAGATGAAGAAGATAGGACCATGCAAGATCCTTAGAAAAATTGCAGCAAATGCTTATAAGATTGAATTGCCAGACAATGTTGGGATATCACCGATATTCAACGTTGCAGACATGTATCCTTATAACAAAGATGACGCAGGAGAATTCGATGACCATGAAGAGATTCAATCGGAAGAATAGATGCCTATAGTAGAAAAACCTCAGATGGAGAAAACTTTAGAACAGAGAGTTGGAAGGAAAACTAGAAGAAAGATGTATCATGAATATTTAGTGAAGTGGAAGGATCACCCAGTGGAAGATTCAAGTTGGGTAACTGAACCCAGTGGAAGATTCAAGTTGGGTAACTGAACCTGATATTTTGAAGCATGGTAAAACAGTGCGAGAGCTCATGGACAGGAGTCCATGAATATTTTGACCTGAGGAGTATGATGCAGGAGCATCGCTATCAAATCCAGAAAGGCGGACATGGAAGCGAAGTCGACACCTTAGCACATTGAAAGAACCAAAGCCGAATCTTAACCAGCTTGGTAGCGATGTATAGTTTTGAATTTTGTGTTAATTAAATTAGAGTGTGTAAAGTCGGGCCACTGTTTGAAATGGAGGAACGATTGTAAATCCTTACACGACTGTAAAATATTACAGGTGTAGGATACTTGTCTTGATTAGTCATTAGGTTGCATTTAATTGAGTACGTAACCACTAGAGTAGGAGGGGATAGATTTTATATAGGAGGAAGAAGAGCGAAGAGGCTCAGGGTCCTTAGACAAGTTTTCATTTTGTTTCTGTGTCTATAAGAGATAGCCACTGTCATCGTGTTTTTCTTTGAAATGAATAGAATGGAGAAAATTGATCCAACGGTACTGTGTTGATACTTTTTCATGGTTTCACTATTATGATGAGTTTGTGAATGTATGAGGTTCATGGTGAATGAGTAATTGAATAAGTTTCAATTATTTCTCTTCTATAAGTTATGCAAGGAGTGCATACAGAGTGCAAGGAGTGTGTGTGAGGAAGTCTTTTTCAACTCGAAGCTCAGAAGAGATAGCGAGGGACTTTCGTATGTAGAGCGCACATATTGAGCACAAGGAGTGCGTGTAGAAGCAAACTCATTTAAGTTTGAAAGCTCGAGAAGTTGAGTGCAGAGTGTGCCAGGAGGGCACTAGAGAGTCTTTTGAAAAAAACACAGAGTGCAAGTGTGCGTCAGGGCCGAGGTTTAATTTCAATTTCCATAAGCTCAAGAGGAGTAGTGGTTTTAATCCTCGAGAGGAAACACTTAGAAAAAGTTCTAAGTTTTGAAGAGTTGAAGCGTTCAAAGGTGGAGCGCATAAATTGAAAGTTTGAAGGAAGAACAAGCACGGAGGATTGAGCGGGAGAAATCCTTCAGAAGGAAAAATTTTGAAGATTGGATAAGATCAAGGGTTAAGATCCATCCAGGAGAAGCCAAAATCTTTCAAACCATTAGATCTGGGAGAATTTTCACACTGATTAGCTGTGAGGATCTTTTGGAATTTCGCAAAGCAGAAGATTTGCAAGAAGCATAGTGAAATTCGTGAAATCCAAAATCGCGAAACGATTGTGGCCATTCAATTGAGGTAGGACACATGGTGAAAGATCATCGTTTCGCTGATTTCATAGTGGAGAGTCAAAGGTAGGAGTTATGAAAACTCACGAAATACGAAATCATGATTTAATCACAGTCGTTGGCTGGAGAGCTAGTGTGGATCATTGATCTCATCCGAATATTTCGCGAGTTCAAATATTGGGAATTCGTAGAAGAGCAGAGCAGGGATAATGCGAAGTCGTGAAGTGCGAAATCGTAAAAACTCAGATTTTGGGCCCCAGGTTCTAGCCAGAGGTCATATGGATGGAGGATAAGGGAGGAGCTAGCACGCGCTAGGCCTCTGTCGGGATTTCAGAACTCGGGAGTTCAGAAGACGAAGATTCGGGTTGACTCACATACGATTACCTGACACACGAAATCATAAAACACGTTTTGGAGATAGGCGTGTGGTCATAAGGCATGGTCACATGGAGAAGACTTGCAGTTAACGATTGTTCACACAGGTGGAATTTTGTAAAGACTCGTGGATTTTCTTAGAGGTTCCAGCCAATGAGCGGAAGAGCCAGTTCTACTTAGAGATTTTGAAGATCCTAAGACCGGGAGGTCGCGTAGCCCTTGGAGAGAAGGGGGGTTTACATCAACTTATCAAAGATTTATCTTCGATCAGGGTATGATCAGATCCAGCTCAGAGAGGAGGAAATCCATAATATGGCCTTCATATGTCACTATGGGCACTATGAGTTTCTAGTCATACCCTTTGGGTTGACTAAAGCACCCACTACCTTCCAGTCATGAATGAACCATATCTTCAACAAGCAGCTGAGGAAATTATTACTAGTTTTCTTTAAAGATCTTCTAATCTATAACGCAGCTGAGGAAATTATTACTAGTTTTCTTTAAAGATCTTCTAATCTATAACATGATGTGGGAGGAGCATCTAAAGCATGTGGATGAGATTCTCACCATTATGGAGGAGTAGTCGTTTTGTGCCAAGGAGATCAAGTGTGAGTTAGGGTTGACATAGATCCTATATTTGGGGCATGTGATTGGCATTTAGAGAGTAAATGATCCAAGTGGATATCAGTGGCCACCAACCTATTCCACTGGCTCAAAGACCAATTTCCATTATGGTATTTTTTCCCTAGATTTTCAGGTCCTAAACTTCTGGAGTTGTTTTGAGGCCCTAAACATCATTTTTTGGGCCCATCACAATCACACAATAGGCTTTACCCAAAGTGTGATGGAAACATGTGTAGTCCTTGGATATTTCTTTCCAATGAGATATTGTGCGCCTAAAATGAAGATCGCATGCAAAAGTTACGACCTCGGGAAGTTGATGTACCAACTTACCCCACCGGGGCCCACATGACTTTTGGCAATTCATCTCCTAGGGTTAGGTATTTGTATGTTTAGGGTTTTCTCATTTATTCTTTGTGTTAAAAAGTCCTTTGGAGCCTCATTGTAACCAACTTCTTGCAAATGAGCGTAGCCGACACACCTCTTCTCAGAGATAAGCTACCTGTGTAGTCCTTGGATAGTTCTTTCCAATGAGATATTGTGTGCCTAAAATGAAGCTCGCATGCAAAAGTTACGACCTCGGGAAGTTGATGTACCAACTTACCCCACCGGGGCCCACATGACTTTTGGCACTTCATCTCCTAGGGTTAGGTATTTGTATGTTTAGGGTTTTCTCATTTATGCTTTGTGTTAAAAAGTCCTTTGGAGCCTCATTGTAACCAACTTCTTGCAAATGAGCGTAGCCGACACACCTCTTCTCAGAGATAAGCTACCACCATTCTAGCTAGCTTGTGTGCTTTTGCATTTTACAATCTTTTGTATTCAGACAATCATTAATAGAATCTGAGATTTACTATATTAATGTGTTCCTTTCCATATCTATGTGTAATTATTTGTTATATCTATGTTATATCGATGCCTTCATACCATTCCTACAATAATCTGGATTAGTAAAGGTGCATTGGGAGAAGATCCAAACTATCTAAGATTGCCCCACCCCAGATCTCTGATAGAGCTACAAGGATTCTTTGGGTTATGCAACTATTATAGGTGCTTTGTGACAGGATTTTCACAATTGGTTGTGCCATTGATAGACCTTAGCAATAAAGGGGCATTCACATGGTCAGAGGATGCACAGGTAGCATTCAAAATAATGAAGAGGGTGATGAACACTTTCCCAGTATTAACACTCCCATATTTCACACAGCCTTTTTTCCTGGAGTGTGACACATTTGGTGAAGGAATATGAGTGGTGTTGATGCAGAACTAACACCCGATATATTTTAAGAGCGGAAATATAAGGGATTAGGAGAGGCTCTATCTAATCTATGATAAGGATATGTTGCCATCATGCATGCAATGGACAAGTTCATACAATACTTGGTAGGAGGATGCTTTGTGGTTAGGACTGACCACAATATCCTGAGATATTTCTTGGAGTAGCAGGACCTGAATGAGAGACAACAGAAATGGGTGAGTAAGGTGCAAGCATATGATTTTGGCATTGAGTATGTAAAAGGGAAGAAGAACATAGTTGTTGACTCCTTATCCGGGAGACCTGCAACCTTCTCCATGACAGATATATCAATAGATTAGAAGTTCATTCTCTTGGTGGAATGCTCCAAGAATACCTTTTCTTGTGAGATGATGGAGCGCATTATTCAGGATGACATGTATAGGGTAGTGGATGACATCATCTACTACAAAGACAAGATCTATATTGTTCATGAGTCCATACTCAAGGATAATATTTTGAGGGCAGTACATGATGGACCACTTGTAGGGAACCTGGGGTATCTGAAGACCTACAGGCAAGTGAGAGAGATATTCTCCTAGAAGGGTCTCAAGGAGGATGTACTTCGACATGTGAGGGAGTGCATGAATTGTAGAACAAGTCATAGTTTACGCATCATGCAGAACTACTTCATCCATTTTTTATTCCATAGCAGAAGTGGGACAACATTTCCATGGACTTCATTACAGGGTTGTCAAAGTTACATGGCACAGACTGTATCTATGTGGTAGTGGACAGGTTGACTAAATGTGTGCACTTCTTTGCCAGTCCTTCATATTACAACACATCTCAGGTAGAAAACATATTCTTCAGGGAGGTATTCAGACTACATGGTCTTCTGAGGAACATAGTCAATGACCTGGATAACAAGTTTCTTAGTGCATTTTAGCAAGATTTGTTCAGGTTATATGGGACGGAGTTGACACCCAGTACTAGCTATCACCCGCAGATAGATGGGTGAACTGAGATAGTAAACAAGTGGATTGATGGGTACCTGAGGAACTATGTGTCTAGGAAACATAGGGAATGTATAAAGTGGTTGCATCTTGGGGAGCATTGCTAAAATACCACTCATCACATGTCCATCGGGATGATCCCATTCAATAAATTGTATGGCTATGATGCCCCATCAGTTGTGGACTTGGTGTTTGGGGAGAGAAGAACCCCCAAGGCCAAAGGTTGGTTACAGGAACATCGGGACATCTTGAAAGTCCTGAACGAGAATTTGTAGACTGCTCAGAATCAACAGACGATGTATACAAATGGGCATAGGGTAGAACACAACTTTGAGGTTCGGGACCTAGTCTTTATCAGGTTTCAACCTTACAGACAGTCATCGCTGAAGAAAAGTGGTGTAGAAAAGATGAGGCCTCACTTTTATGGACCCCACAAAGTGATCAGGAGAGTTGGGGAGGTAACTTACGAGTTGTATCTACTAGAGCGTAGAAGGATCCACAACACCTTCCATGTATCCTACCTCAAGAAGGCATTGGGATAGTAGGTCACCGCTTCGAAAGATCTTCCTCCACCAGATGAGGAAGAGTAGTTGGTTCTTGCTCCCCAGAGGATTGTTGATGTTAGGGAGTAGAGTTGAGAAGTTGAGTCATTCAAGAGTACTTGATCATATGGAAAGGATTTCCTATAGAGGATGCCACTTGGGAAGGAGAGCAGATCTTACAACACCCTAATCTAGAGTTGCTCGAGGACAAGCAATCTTAGGAAGGGAGGACTGTAATGTCTCCTTCCAATTAGTCATGACGAAGGATGATTTAGTAGCCTATACGACTCTGATAGGCTATAGTCAGCAAGGAAAAGGGAGTCATGAAGGTTTATTTGGTGTCAGTAGGTTAAAAGGATGACAAATTCTAAAGTGACATTAAATAAAAATAAAATTTTTATTTAAGTGAAAATTGGGGGGAAAATAAAGTGAAAGTTTGATTTGGTCAAAAAGAGGAAAGATCTAGAAGGCATGAAGGAAGGATAAATAGAGGGGTAACCCTTCACTTTGGCATCATGATTTGACATCTCATTTTGGAGTGCTCTTGGAGCCATTGTTTCATTAGGGTTTATCATAACCCTTCCATCATTGCAATTTAGTTTCGATGGTACAATATCCATCCTAGCTAAAAAAGAGGGGATCCATCCAGGATTTCCATTGGATCTTTAGATTGAGGTTTTCTTTGAGCTGGAGGAATATTGGCATGCACAAGGAATTTTGCGAATATTGTCAGAGGAGGTCAATCCAAAAATCTACAGATCCCTGGAGTGTTTCAAGAAGCTTATCATAGGCACCCTCACTTGTTGAAGACGATCATCCCTCGAGGCCTCGCTAGACACCTAGCCTTGTCTCGTGAGGACCTGGGAAGACTAAATAATGCTACAAGAGGGTTTCACATGCAGACTCATTAGTTGAATGTCAAGGGTCCTGCGAGGTTATGCTTGTCGCCTAGCCTCGTCATGTGAGGATCTCTGTCAAAGGGGTTCGGTGATTACAAAAATTCATTCTGTTTCATATCCATGAGAGTTACAATGGAATGGAGGATCATTTGCAGAATAGATAGTCTTGGAGCAGACAGTTGTAGGGATAGGAGGGCCCAGGGAAAGACACATCACCTCTTGAGGATATTTTGGCATAATTATCGGTTTCTTGTTTGTTCTTTGTTAGTAGATATTGTAGTTGCCTTACATCCAATAGATCTGTGTTTAAGAGGGTTTTGCAATTGTTGTTATAGCCAATAAACATCTTTGTATTGTGGTGATTTGGATTTCCATACCATAATAAGATGCCATGGTTATCTTCTCTATTTTGTGTGTAATGGTTGCATGTAATATGTTTGACAATATTCATATCTTGATAACATATGAAAACTATTTGTGAGACATTTTCAGTAGCCTTAATGCAAAGTGTTTGATAAAATCACACAAAGAGAAACAATATTTTGGATAGAAAACATATATTTTCTATCTATCCTAGTTGGGGACATTATATGGGGTTTTCAGCAGACTTAGTTGTGATGGGTGACACGAGTTCGGGTGGAGACTTGGAGATCACATATTGTGTGGATGTTGTCGTGGACAACAATAAATTGAGGTGGGGAGGATGTAAGGTCTTCGGCTCGATGGGCATGGAGACCCTCACCCAAGTCCTCAAGGAGACAGAACTTGGACTTGGAATTGCTCTGGCGCCCAAGTATTGCACTAGTCGAGAAAGTGGGTGCCTTGGGCATGCGAACGTGCCAAGGGGCTTGCCCAAGTATGAAGTGACCAAGATATTGGGGCATGCCGACATGAGGAGTGCACCAAGGTTGGGGCATGTGAGTCCCAAGAAGTAC
Organism: Picea abies; assembly: GCA_900067695.1. Taxonomy (NCBI): domain Eukaryota; kingdom Viridiplantae; phylum Streptophyta; class Pinopsida; order Pinales; family Pinaceae; genus Picea; species Picea abies. Next base: position 8,190 of record CBVK0100670712.1, on the reverse strand, counting down.
AACAATTGATGATTGCATGGGTTCATTTGGGCAATCTGGTCCACGAAGGGGCACGACAATTCATTTGGGAAACCAGGTCCACAAAGGGGTGTGGTGATTTGTTTGGACACATGGATTCATGAAGGGGCGTGACACCCCCAAAGGACATGACGGTTCGCGAGGTGACCTTTGGAGTCCCTACAAGATAATAAGGGCACATAACCAAGGAAGGCATATTTAAAGAACAAGGAGGGCAAGATCAGTTATGTGATTCTAAGACAAACTTGGATGAAGAGGGGCGAGCTCCCTTAAGGATCCAAGTCACTTCACATGGGAGGACTTGTGCTGCCTTGAGGTGATTATGTGGACAGAGTTGGGGAAACCTTATTTTGTGATGAGTTCGAGGGAACTCTTGTTGCAGGTCTAAGAAGCATACTAGGAGACAGAGCCATAGGTCTGTGCCAAGTCTTGCAACAGAGAAGAGACAGTGAGTCTGTGGTGGATGGACATTTGGGGTGCTCTGTAGAAGTTGAGAAAGATGTTACGATGGACAAGTCTTGGTGTGATGAATCTATGTATAAGTGTCTTGGTGAGGTGAGGTGAATCGTGTGACTCTGCCAAGTTGTAAACCGAGTCGGTAGTGCTCATATTGTAACACTTTTACAATAATAATACTTAGTTGGGTGTTAGGCGTGATTTGTGTTGCCCGCACTATATCTCGGTGTCTCTTGTTTGTTTCTCAAGTGTTCTCTTCGTTTGATGGATGTATGCTTATATATGACTAAGTGTTAAGTTGTTAACAATTATCTAAGCATACAAAAGTTGCAAGGCATATTTAAAGAACAAGGAGGGCAAGATCAGTTATGTGATTCTAAGACAAACTTGGACGAAGAGGGGCGAGCTCCCTTAAGGATCCAAGTCACTTCACATGGGAGGACTTGTGCTGCCTTGAGGTGATTATGTGGACAGAGTTGGGGAAACCTTATTTTGTGATGAGTTCGAGGGAACTCTTGTTGCGGGTCTAAGGAGGCATACTAGGAGACATAACCATAGGTTTGTGCCAAGTCTTGCAACAGAGAAGAGACAGTGAGTCTGTGGTGGATGGACATTTGGGGTGCTCTGTAGAAGTTGAGAAAGATGTTACAATGGACAAGTCTTGGTGTGATGAATCTATGTATAAGTGTCTTGGTGAGGTGAGGTGAATCGTGTGACTCTGCCAAGTTGTAAACCGAGCCGGTAGTGCTCATATTGTAACACTTTTACAATAATAATACTTAGTTGGGTGTTAGGCGTGATTTGTGTTGCCCGCACTATATCTCGGTGTCTCTTGTTTGTTTCTCAAGTGTTCTCTTTGTTTGATGGATGTATGCTTATATATGACTAAGTGTTAAGTTGTTAACAATTATCTAAGCATACAAAAGTTGCACTAGAGTAGGAGTATGACTTGTCGATAACCTAGAACAGAGTATGGGTATGATCTAGGTGAAGAGGCGTAGTTTGGACAAAGTATCATCGGTGTTGCCAAGAATCCAAGTGAGAAACGACGCAATGTTGCATGCCCTCAAGAGATGCACAATTGCAAGATTTGGCTAGACACATTGTGGGAACATGATAAACAGGTACTGCCACTACATGGCTTATCCACTTGTTCACTCTAATGTTTAAAAATGTGCAAAATGTATTTAAACAAAACACCATGAATTGGTTTTGGAGAGAATATTGATTCCTCCACAAAATTAACAATCAACATTTTATTTATTGAATTCAGCTTTGTTAAAGTCTAATAAAATCTCAAGAGATGAATTTAAGTGTTGTCCATGATCGATACGAGAGACATTTGAGTATGGTTGTATTAACTCATCAAATGCTTCATTTATTCTATAATAATAATAATCTATTTTTAAGGTCACAGCCAAGCCAGCACACCAAATTGGTGTATGAGACCCCCTTGTTTATGGCACAAGGGACCCCCCTCCGCCCAGCGATTTGACTGGTAAAGTCTACGAAGGTATACATACCCTACCCCCCTCTGGATTTGAACCTGTGACCTCTTAAGAGGAAACACATGCTCTTAACCATTAGGCCCACTCAGGCTGTATTAATAATCTATTTTTAAGGTCACGGCCAAGCCAGCACACCAAATTGGTGTATGAGACCCCCTTGTTTGTGGGACAAGGGACCCCCCTCCGCCCAGCGATTTGATTGGTAAAGTCTACGAAGGTATACATACCCTACCCCCCTCTGGATTTGAACCTGTGACCTCTTAAGAGGAAATACATACTATCATAATGGTCTATAACGACAACGAGAAAATTCAAGGCCTAGTGTCTAAGTTTGGTCTACTTTATTTTGGGATGATTTGCATGCTTCTTTTGGATCGAAGAAACATTGTTTATGTGGAAAATTAAATGCATAAGTTTGTTAGAAAAATATTTTTTCGTCACTTCAATTTATTTGGTCAATTTTAAGTTTTTCAATTCAAGACTTATGGTGGAATGACCAAATCGTCATCTTAAGTGAAACCATCATTTATTGTTGAAATTGGTAAAATAATGACCACCATTTATTGTTGAAATTGGTAAAATAGTGACTTATTTTATAGTATTTTTGTTTACAAAATTTGATGAATAAAATGGATTTGGGTTTACATATCAAAATTGAAAAAAAATGGTCGTCATTTAAGGGGGTCGATGGATTTTGGATAATTCAAATAAATTGTTGTTTATGTGAACGATTTTGGATTGTTATCGATTTATAAGAAAAATTAGAAGATAAAATATGTATGTAAATGTTAGAAAAATGTATTCAAATGGAAATATATTAATTTATTAGCTCAATTAATTAGAGTGTTATGTTAATAATTCAAATTTTCGTAAGTTCTAGACATGCATGAGCTATTTAAAAGCTCTAAAATCCTTTAGTTTTCAAATATTCATTATAATATATTCTTTTTTAATTTCATTATATATATGCGTGTTGTGGCTCCATCTTTGTTTTCGGCTGGAAATAGAAACTCAAAAACTTCACTAGGTATGTAAAAGTCTTAACAAGGATATAGCTTCAATAGGGAAAAAAAAAAATTATGTAATTGTAGATATAACAACTATGTAGCTATATAGTAATGGTTACTTGCCATCACCATCTCTATTTTAACTTTCACGATCGTCTTACTTTCTAAAATCTAAATATGATATTATGAAACATCTTTATATCTAAAAAGGTAGGTAAAAAGATGATGAACATGTTTTAGTTTCGAGGTTGTCGGAATGGCAAAGGTAGTTATGTTACTTGGGCCTTGTCTTTTCCCTTTTAAATTTTCTAAGTACTTTTAGAACATCCTTAACTTTGACGGGACTGGACCGACCCTGGCGCTTCTGCAGTTTTTTATAGTTGGAATTTTAGGGGCTTACAAGTGCCCTCCCAAATGGAATGTGATGTCAGGGCACTCATGAGTGCGGCTGACGAGGTGCATTGGGAGGAGGCTGGCTTATTTGCATCATTGGATGCGATCCATGCAATTAATTCTAAAGGTCATCACCCTAAGAAGATATTTGAAGATGACATGACTAAGGGAGGCTCTATACCCACCTCTCCTATCAACCCTTGTCAAAATCTTTGTTCTACAAACCCTCAGTATTGCTCTGCGAATGACCCTGTATATTCTGCAGTTGGCCACACTGAAGCATCACGCTCTTCTGTCAAAGCACAAGTTACTGGTGGTTTTACTGGCCTTTCTAGTTCACATCTAACTGATTTAAGGAAAGTCAAGAGTAAGGAGGGACGGAAAAACCATAGTAGTCGTTACGCCAGCTCTGTTAAAGTTTGGAAGCCGAAGCGCACTAAACGAAAGTTAGTGCTTGGGATGGACATAGGCCTTGAGGAATCGTGCACCTTATTGCTCTATGCACTGGTGGGTAGGTTAACTTATAGGTCGAGGTGTTCTACTGCTATGGAGGAGTGGGTGAAGCAGAACTGGCTTCCGTTGTTGGGTTACATTCCAGAATTGTTCTCCTTGCCTAGAGGGTGCTCGGGCTTCGTATTTAAAAACCCTAAAGATACAGAGAAGGTTCTGAACACCTTCTAGAGTTATGATGGGGGCATTTTAATGTTAAAAAGATGGCGTTTAAGTTTTAATCCAACCACCGAGTATTTCAGCTTCAGGCACATTTGGGTGCTCCTCCCGAGCTTCCCACTACAAATGTGGAATAAGAAAGCAATGGAAGCGGTAGGGAACTCCATTGGTCGCTTTCTAAAGATTGAAGAAGAAGACCTACTATCAGTGGACAAGAGAATGGCTAAAATCCTCGTTGAAATTGATATTCATGGCGGTCTTTTGGATGTCTTGGAGATTGAATGGTGTGACCTCTTATTTGCTCAGCGCTTGGACTACTTGGTGTTGCCTTTCCCCTGCACCCTTTGTAGAAGGACGGGGCACTTACAAAAGGAATTTACTCAGGTTTATGGCTCTCTTCCAGATGTGAATGAAGTAGCGGACTCACTTGGTGACAGTGTTACACCGTTGGAGGATGAAGAAGTACTTTTAGATTTTCCTAGTCTAAGTACTATGGATAGCCCTCCGTCTGAGGATGCGACTTTCATGGGTAAGTTAAGACATTTATGTCCCAAGCTTTATTCTTCTTTATCAGTATGGGAATAGGATCATTTGAACTCTATCTTCTTTCCAGACCAGCCTTTTATCTCGGGTTCAGCTTCTGACTGTATCTATGTTCCTCCCTCTATCCCTGAGCCAGTTGAGACTGCCACTCGTGATACTCTTGAGTTCTTTCCCCCGGTAGAGGTGAACCTTAACACAAAACACCTCGGGCATGTCTTGGAATCTAACCTAGCACTTGGTTATGCAGAACCTTAGCTCAGTGATAGCACTTTGGATAGTCTCCTAACTGATCTCATACCTATCGGGCATAGGCTAAAAAAACCTTTATCGATTCCTACCTTTCTAGGCACCTCTCCTGTGGCGAGGTTGGTTCTTTCAGGCACTTCTACTGACAGTCATGAGAATACTAGCACTACAACAGGAGACCCTGCGTGGTCAAGGGGTTTGGGGTTTGAAGTTTCTCCTTTAAAAATGCATAGCACCCGCAGGAAGGCAGACCACACATTCAACCCTTTGCCAATGACTTCTACTTCATCCGATCTTGGGGTGCTTAGAGGTTTAAAATCCCTTGCAAGGGATAAGATATGATTTTAGTGTCCCTCAACATTACAGGGTTTGGAGGACCCCTGAAACAAAACTCCTTCCGTAGACTTTTGAATAATACTTTCCCGAGTATTATTTTATTACAGGGAACTTTGGTGTCGGCAGACAAGGCAAGAAATTTTATACATAAATTAAGTCCCGAGTGGTTGACTTGCGCTATGAGTGCAGTGGGAACTTTTGGTAGTTTGCTTGCTTCTTGGGACCCTAACTTTTTTGTTTTTGATTCATTTCTAAGTATTGGCGGAATTCTATTGATAGGACACTCCATAGCATACAAGAGAAAGCTTTCACTTCTGAATGTGTACGGACCCTGTCAGAATAGAAAGGATTTATGGGTTTTGGTGGAGGCTTCAAGGATTCTAGCACAAAAGGATCTTATTATAGCGAGATATTTGAATTTCACAACCTCACCAGTGGAGATATGGGGTCAGAAAACCTTACAAGACCCATTGGTAGGCTTTTTAAAATCTTTTTTTCTAAAATACTCACTTATCGATGTCCTACCTTCAGAGATAGTGTCGAGTTGGAGGAACGGTCGAGTTGGGGTTGATAGTATTTCAAAGAGATTGAACAGGTTTTATATTGCAGAAGAGATTTTGGCTACAACACACATGTACAGGACTTCGGTGCAGTACCCCTTTATGTCAGACCACGCACTAGTTTTTCTCGAGCTTGGACAGGGATTCCCAAAGGTGACACATCCCTTTAAGCTAAACCTGGGTTGGATCGGGGAGGATTCATTTTCATTGATGGTTAAGAATGTTTGGCTAGATCCCGATATGGTCAACATTCCATATGCTCAAAGGAGACTGGTGGCAAAACTTTCTACTTTAAAATGTCGTGTAAAAAGATGGGCTAAGGAAAAATATCTCTGGGATACTAGTGAACTCAAAAAGATTGAAGAGACTCTGGTGTTAAAATATGAACATATGTTTAATGAAACTTCAGATGGAATGATTGACCAATCAATTATTAATCTTAAAAGGGAGAGAAAGAGACTTTTGTTGGCAGAAGAAGAGCAATGGCGCTAGAAAATCCGTGCAATTTGGATCAAAAGTGGCGACAAGAATACAAAATTCTTCCACCATTTTGCGAGTTTCAGGCAAACCAAAAAATTCATATGGGAGATCATGATGATTATGGAGTAACACATTCGGGACGGGAAGACATCAAGGCATAAGCAACTAAGTTTTACAAATCCTTCTTTAATGATACTGGAAAAAACTCCATTATTAATCAGATTGATTCAATTAGACTATTTCCGAACATTGTCAAGGATGAGGACCAAAGACTTTTGGAACAAGTTGTCACAAAGGAGGAAATTCTAGATATTTTAAGAGGTTTTTCAAAGGACAAAAGTCCTGGACTGGACGGTTGGACAGTAGATTTCTTCTTATTCTTCTTTGAGATTGTTGGCCAGGACCTTTTAGACATGGTGGAGGAATCCAAACTTCAAGGAAAGGTAATCAATCTGATTAACTCTACCTTTATTGCCTTGATCCCAAAAGGTAATAACTCGTCTGGCTTTAGTGATTTCCGACTGATTTCCCTTTGTAACTTATGCTACAAGATTATCGCTAAAGTGATAGCCAAGAGAATAAGACCGATATTTTCCAGATATTTATCAATTGAGCAATTGGGCTTCCTCAAAGGAAGACAAATCCTTGATGTAATCAGGACAACACAAGAATGCTTACATAGCATCAAAAGTAAGAAATTGCAATCCATAATACTGAAACTTGATTTAAAAAAGGCATATGACTGTACAAATTGAGATTACTTAAGGTCAATCTTGCTTCAAAGTGGCTTCGGTATTCCTACTACAAATTATATTATGGCATGCGTTACTTCTACCAATTATGCTATTATGATCAATGGTGAGCCCAAAAACTTCTGTAATAGCAATAGGGGCCTAAGACAGGTTTGTTCGATGTCACCCCTTCTCTTTATAATGGTGATGGAAGGCCTCAGTCTGGCACTCAAAAAAGCAAAATTTGAGGACCTTATATCCAGTATCAAGGTTTCCAGGATGATTAGCATTCTCCATCTCCTCTTTGTCAATAACATTCTGATAATGTCTAGAGAAACTCTTACTGTATGGGCGGTCATACAGGACATTCTCCAAAACTTTTGCAATGCCTTGGGAATGATTATCAATGTTCAAAAGTATGTCATTCTACACTCAGGGGTCCATATAGATACTCTAAACTATATTAAGGAAATTCTTCTCTTTCCATGTAAGGACTTGGATCTCGGCTTCAAATATTTGGGTTATATGTTAAAACTTGACAATTACAAAGCCGTTGACTGGCAATGGTTAATTGACAAATTTGAGTCCCAGATTTCACATTGGTGCAATAAGTGGTTGTCACTAGGTGGACGTTTGGTCTTGCTTAAGGCGGTCTTGGAGACTCAACCAGTTTACTGGTTGGCCCTTGCTCATGTCCTGATTTATGTTCTTCATACTATTTGAAAGTTAAGTTTTGAATTTCTGTGGTCATGAAATAATCACAAAAAGAAGTGTCATTTCTCCAATTGGATGTCCATTGCTAGACCCAAATCATACAGAGGTTGGGGGCTTCGCAACATTTTCCTATTCTACAGATCCTTGGCAACAAATACTATGTGGAGAGCCATTATGAATCCGAGGATTTGGTAGAGTGTTCTCAAAGATAAGTATTTTCCACATATTCCAGTTTGGACTTGGATTCGATCAGCAGAACTGGCCCACCTCTCTGGCTCTCAGATGTGGAAAAATTTATGTAATACCCTGCCAATTATTCTTCACTGGTTGGATTGGAAGATTGGATTTGGACATTCAATTATAGTCGGTAAGGATATGATCTTAGGTTTGGGGCAGGATGATTTTTTATCACAGGATCTAGTGAGTCGACTGAATAAAAAAGGAATATATTTTTTATATCAAGCGAAATGGCAGGTCAATGGTGTTGGTGACGGAAGTCACTCCTGGATTGCTAGCAGGAGCAGAGCCC
>CBVK0100670711.1:0-15937 GCA_900067695.1 Picea abies | reverse complement strand
AATAGAAGCTTCTGCTTCTAGAAGGATCTTCCTCTAGATGTGTCTCTTAATAGACATATTTAGTATAAATAAGGGTCGAGAGTATGAGAACCCTAGCTTAGATATTATTGTAACAGAGCGTTGCTCAACTGGAGGTTGCCCCCTCGAAGAGGCCTGTGAACATTGCTTTCTAAATCAAAGTGTTATTTCTATTGCTATTGTTATATCATTTCTGTGTATTCTGAAGATTATGCTGGATATTTTACTGTTATTCTACCATTTCTATCATTTTATTTATGTTCTGCATATTTTATATATCTGGTATCTTGCATAAATGCTTAGGGCATTCTTGGTATGGCTTCTATGATGTTGCTCAATTTAGTTGATTTGATGGATGGAGTGAGCAACACTCTTGTGATTCAGTAGTGACATGATTGCTATGGTATACTAGTTGTTTATCGATAATTGAGATAACATTCATATTGATTTGTTGTGGAGGATGAGCAAGCTATTGGAGAGCTTGGATGTATTGTGACTAGTTGTGGGTCAATTTGGACAGTGGAAGACAGAAGAGAAAGTGATTACAGGTTGCAGAGGATCTGAGCATGTAAAGCAAAGAAAAACCCTAAGTGCTCAAGAGCAGACGCTTGTTGCATTATACACTGGTCGTGTTCACATGCGGGCTGTAGTGATCCAGGGTGCGTTCACACGTGGGCTGCACTATTGACAGGTCGCGTACTTGTTGACAGATTAATATCTGTTGAGGATTGTTTCCTCATCTCAGTTGGTGCTAAGAATGTAAGCTGAGTCTTGCATATAGAGATGGTGCTCTTGTAGAGTTGTACTCTATTCAGTTGTTGCAGATAAACCCCAAGGATTGTAGTCCGTAATAAAAAGAAAATTTGTACATACATCTTGTGTTCTTTGTGTCCATTATGATGATGACTTGTTGATGATATATTGTTGATATGTGCCTACATATAACTGGTTATAAATGAAAGCAATGGGTAATGAATAAATGTTGAATGCTAACTGATAAGTTTTGTGCAAGAGGGAAGTTTTGGGAAAAATATCCCCACACTCATTCACCCCCTCTCTAAGTGTGGTAGGTGTGTCCAATAGGATATTTGGCTGGATTTTGTCATGGGAAACCCAAATTCAAGTTTAAAGTGGGAAATGTTAGGATAAACTTGACTAGGTGAAAGAGTCAAAGTTGTTAGGTCAAAAGTGGTGGTTCTGGGAACATGGTATTGGTGACCCTTGGTATTGATACTCCATTGTAATGTGTCAAGTGTTGAGCGATGAAGGCTCACTTGGTTGGGGCCAGGAGGTTGGTTGGCTTGGTTGGGTTTGGCTAAAGACAATAACATATCTATTGTTGGCTGGTTTTTCCCGCAAGGGTTTTCCAGGATAAATATCATGTAATTTATGTGTGGTTGTTCCTATGATTTCAATTATTTTTTTTCACTCATATTTTTATTTCCTAAAAACTGGTATCAGAGAAATGGTTGATGATGATGAAAAGAAAGATGCAGTGGTTGTTGGTTACTTATATATCTTGTTTGATTTTGTGTTGAGTGACCAAGGGTTCATGTTCGTTCGGGGTTCCAACAAAGCCTCTAAAACTATTGATCCCCCTGGTAAACCAGAAGGCAACGCAGCACACAAGGTGCACTGCACCGTCTCACCCGAGATAGTCTTAATGGGTGGCTACAATACTCATGTGTTTGTAGCCTAGGATTGAGTGAGGGATCTGAGAACTATACACTGAGAGTTCTATTATAACTTTTTAATGCAATACACTTTCATTATGATTACGTAGGAAATATACCAACTCGTTCATTTAGCATATCAATATATATTGAAGACAACAAAGAAATACATGCATTCAATCACATAACATAGGTGTTACCGTGGTTCACCCCCTCCTGGGCTACATCCACAAAGATCTGGCTCTTAGCTCTTTTATTATAGTCGTTCTGAAACTCCAGCGTCATGCTCTTACAACTCTTCTCAGTTAGGTTAAGATCTATTATGAGGAGGACTAGATCACACCAGGCTCCTCAGCCTACGATATAACCCTCAATATGTACCCTCCTCAATCCTCTCTAGCTCAACTGCTTACAAAATTAGGTCATACAACAAAAATTACATAGCATTTGTTCCTCATATTTGTTTCTCTATATTAATAAACTAACAGCTCCAACAAGAACACTCCTCCTACGAGATCTAGGTATCTATAGTTATACATTTCTGTCTCTTCAGCGATTACCATACATGAAAAAACCTTAACCCTAACGTCATTAGGTATTCCATGCATGCGCACGTGATTTTTTTCCTTCCAGCTGTCGCTTTCCTCGTGCATGAATTCTTTCCCAAAATCACCTTTCTTTCCACTTTGGACTGCTTCCAACAGGCCCCCAACACTGAAATGTGGCTCATCCTGAGCCACCTAACCTTTGTGTGCTTCATCGATCTACTTAGTGATCACCTGGAACTTTTCCTTGAGCTCTGATGCTTGTGTTTGAGCCTACGCAGTCTTATCCTTGAGTGCATCTGTCGTCTAGCCTGTAATCGCATCACTGATCAACCCTATGCACTCTACCTGGGTCTGTGCCATATATGTCTTGGCTTCCTCTACCTATGCAATGACTTTTGCTACTCACTCTTGGAGAAGTTCCATTTGAGCCTGACGCTCCTTATTCCGTGTTTGCGCAGTGGTGAATTCTGCTGCAGTTTCTTCATATCCTATGCCCCTTTGATGCGCTCCATGATGGACATTGTCTTCTGCCTCTGGTTGAGGTCCTGGATAGTTGTGGTTATCCTTTCTTCTTCCTTGTCCCACTGTTGGACTTGCTGATCCTCTTCTAGATTTGTCCAAAGTTGTGTTGCTTTATCAAACAAGTCGGTTGTTTCACTAACCTGTTTCCATTTTGACCTGGTTGTTGGTATTGTCCTCGTCGAGTTTGTATTCCAATCATGTGTTCTCCTTCTCCTTTCAGTGCACTGTACCTCCATTGGTACTGTTTAATATCCCGTTCTTTTTTTGTTTTTTTTTACTGCGCGGTGACTTTTCAAGTTGTGGGTGGTTGACTGTCCTTATACAGCTTCAGTCGGCTCCCATTGATCATCCCTCTGAGTTATGCACCTACTAAGTCTTTCAACTGTACAACTCCCCCATCTGTGACAGTTTTTACTTCGTACGGTCCTAACCAGTGAATTATGAGTTTTCCTGGATGTTGAATGAATTTGTTGTCATACATCAACACTAAATCTCCTTCCTTGAAGTTTTTCTTCTTGATATGTCTGTAATGCCACGCTTTGTCCCTTTCTTTCTGAACTTGTTGATGGAATCCTACCAGGATCCGGTCTTCCTCCATGGTCATAAACTGATTTAGTCTTTCCTATATTGCGCCTCGTTCTGACATGTGTGTTATTGTTGCTACACGCAAACTGGGTACCAAATATTCTAATGAAACCACTGCTTCTTGGCCATATACCAGTTTAAATAGTGTGTGCCCCGTCAACTTCTTGTACGTAGTCCTGTAGGCCCACAATACTACTGGTATTTTGAGGTCCCAATCATCCCTGTTGACATTACAGATCTTTGTCAGTGCATTCTCAAGGATTTTTTTAAATGCTTCTATTGTACCATTTGCCTGTGGGTGATATGGTGTGCTCTTCTAATGATGGACTTGAAACTCTTCAGTCATAGCATTGATAGTGTTGTTAATGAATTGTGTGCCTTGGTCGCTCATAAAAACTCTTGGGCACCCAAATCTAGTGACTACTTGTTCAAATAGAAAGTGTGTTGTTGTTTCTGCATTGTAATCCTTCACTGGTGTTGCTTCTGACCATCTTATTAGGTATTTTGTCACAGTGATGATGTACCTTGCTCCTGTTCTTTTTGTTGGTGGGTTGATTGGTCCCACAAAGTCTATTGCCCATTTATTAAATGCCTGCAATGTTACATGTGGTCATAATGGCATCTCGTCCATTCTATGGGGTTTACCAACGCTTTGACAGACGTCGCATCTATGACAGTACCCCTTCGAATCTCTGTGAATGGTCAGCCACCATAGTCCTGCGCGCAATACCTTTTGTGCGATATCTTTGTCTGTGTAATGTCCTCCTGCTATTCCCTCGTGGGCTTCTTTTAAAACTCTTAGTATTTCTTGTTCTAATGCATATCTTCGCAAGATGTTATCTACACCCATTTTGTATAAGTATCCTACGATCAGTTGATAGTCTGCAGCCCAGACTACTAGCTTTTTCTTCTGTGTGGTGTTATATTCCTGCGGCGCAGTACATGTACTCAAGTACTAAATGATATCTTCAAATTATTCATCAGCGATCTAGACTGAAAATAACTATGCATCCGAGAAGTTGTCCTCTAAATTCGTAGGTTCTTCTCCTTTTGTGACCCTTGATAGGTGGTCAGGTCCTGCATTCAATTTCCCTGGCTTGACTATTACTTGGAAATAAAATTCTTGAAATAGTACTAACCATAGACAGATTCTCCCCCCCAACACTGACTTGTTGACTAGGTATTTAAGGGCTAAGTGATCTGTGAACATATTAAAGTGTTTTTCCAATAAATAATGTCTGAACTTCTGCAATGCGTAGACCATAGCTAGGCCTTCTCTCTCTGTGGTTTTATAGTTCTATCTTGATTCTGATAGCTTTTTGCTCACAAATGCTATAGGGTGATCCAAATCTCCTGCTCATGGCTATGCCAAGAGATATCCAAGTGTTATGGCTGATGCATCTACATGTACATGGAATGTCTTTTCTCAGTCTGGAAATACTAGTATTGGCATGGTGACCATCTTTTCTTTCAACGTATCCAAACCATGTTGACAATCGTCATTCCACTGAAACTTTGTATCTTTTCTTGACAGTTTCTCCATTAGCGTGGTAATCTGTGCGTATCCTTTGATAAACTTTATGTAGTATCATGTGTGTCCCAATGTCTCTCTTAGTTGATAGACTGTTTTTGGTGGTGGCAAGTTAACAATTACTTCAATCTTTGCAGGATCTACTAGTAAACCTTGTTTGCATACTATATCACCCAGTAGTATCCCAAACGATGTTCCGAATATACATTTTTTATTTGTTTAATGATATTTGGCACTATCAACATCTTTCTAACATCAGTCATAAGACCTCTACACACTCTTTCAACAAACTATAGACTGTTCAATCATCCAAGTATACCTCTAGAAACGGGTGGATCAATTCCTTAAATGCGGCGATGACTACTCTGGAAAATATTGCCGGTGCATTCTTCAATCCAAACGACATGATTGTGTACTAGTATGATCCCCATTCTTTAGAAAATATGGTCTTGTATATGTCTTCATGTGCTATCTTGATTTGGTGGTAGCTTGAGAATCGATTAGTGAATGAATAAACATCATGTCCTCCTACGTTCTCCAACACTTCGTCTATGAAAGGTGTAGGGAATGGGTCATGTAGGCATGCATCATTCAACTTCCTCAAGTCGAGGCATATCCTTATCCCTCCTTTTTTTTTCTCCTGAACTACCATCGGGCTTATCCATTCTAATTCTTCCACTAGTTCTATGATTCCGACTTCGAGCATCCTGTCGATCTTAGCTTTGACTTTCTGCTTATATATCGGGTTCAATTTGTATGGTCATTGTTTGATCGGTATCGCTTCATCTCTGAGTTGTATCTTCATTTCTCCTATCTCTCCTGCTATACCCTTCATCTGTGTAAATGTTGTGGGAAATAGGTTGTTGTACTCGTGCAATAACTCTGTTATGCTTTCTACTGTTTGTTCATCCTGGTAATCTCCAATGCTGGCCATTTTGGGATTCTCAATTGTCCCAATGTTGAATTTATTTACCTTGATCAACGCAACAATGACTTCTGATTCTATAGGTGGACCCTCCACTTCTCTTTCGCCTTCCGCTTCCTTAATCTAAATATCGTGTGGATCGTCTTCATCTGGTGCTTCCCCTTGCACATCGTAACATGACAACAGTTCTTTGACTATTTGTTTGTTTCGTTGTTTCTCTTCGATTATGAGTTCGACTTTTGGTTCCTTGATGAATATCATCCCTCTTATCTATTTAAGGGTTCCATATATGTTGGGGTTTTCATGCTCGAATGAAAAAGTAACTGTAAAATTCTGTTGCAATAACGTCCAGGTCGCAGTTCCTTTGCGCAGTTCCTAGTCTGTATACCAGTTCGTTGGTATGCCCTCTAGAGTGTGTATGAAATAATGAGGCCATTGCTCTGGGGGTGTGATTTTCCACAGTGTTCTACACTTCTCCAAGTGTTCCGCTGGTACAATCTGTCCATCATACCTTTGTTGCTTGTTGTTTTTTTGTTCTGTGTCAAACCTTATGCGCAGTAACCGCTTACATTGGTACCAATCTGTGATTGTCTCTTTGTGTCCGCCCCACCATCTTGCAGGTGTGGCCTTGAGTGCTATATCAAGTGTTAAAATTCTTTGATTCTCTAAAACTTCATCTTTGTAATGTGCCAAGAATACTTCTAGATCATTTATTCTGTGGAAACTGGGTGGTTCCCTTATCTCCATGCCTACCCATCTTACTTCGTGGTCTATTCGTGCACATAATCTCATGGAAACTTTGTGTAGCCTTTGTTGCTAGGTATCTAAACCGATATATGAGCCTGTTGCACATGAAGTAATGCTCCTCCAACTAAGTATTCCATCTGCAGTTGAGTTTACATAATCCTCATCGCACGCAGTTGTTCTGTACAACTGATTGATTTCCTCTAAGTCTAGGAAAGTGGATTCTACAAGCCTTTCCCCTTCTGATGGGTCTAATGGTGCGATGACCTTGTATTCACCTGACTCAAATGTCATTTTTCTTGTCTTCAAATTTATTATGTTTTGGTTTTCAAACTCCCAATCCAAGCCAAGCAATGCTGGATATGGTGTTGTGTCGTCCACTATTTAAATCACTTCAAAATCTTGTTTAGTGCACACTCCATTTGGGTCTACTATCACTCCTTTTAGTCTACCAATTGGTAGGACTCTGTGTTGGTTTGCTAGTTTTAGTTGAATAGGTGAGTATCCTAATGTGGTCTCTCCCATGCATTTCCATGTCTTCTTTGGTAATACATTAACTTCACATCCTAGATCCAGTATGAAATCTCCCATGTTAAAATATTCGATGTTGGAATTTAGTCTGAATTCTCTACTTGTTCTTCTCCTTGTATGTAGGTGAATGACTGTTTTTTGTTCTATTTTTCCTTTCATCTCTATACTACATATTTCTAATATGGTTTGCAATATTTTGACAGATGATGGATCATTTAATAATTTTACACATGATTGCAAAAATCCTTTGATTGTACTCACTTGTCCCATGGATTTCATTTTGTTGGTATGATCCAATAACAGAGGCATCTCGTACTGTGGTGCTTCCTTTCTTTGCTGCGTATTTGAATTTGACACCATGTCTTCCTTCTGAAATTATTGTCTAGCTTGCTTAAATATCTCCTTCTCATTCTACGCGTCGAACTACTTTCTTCGTTTGGTGTTCTTCTTCACCCACTGGTGTTATATAGGTTCTTGTCGGACTGCGTCGTTTCCTATTTTAGCTCCTCTGCAAGTAACTATGTTGATGTTGCATCCTTCATCCCTCTCTTCGGTTGAAATCCACTAAACATTCTGGTTGTTATGTTTCCTCTTTTCCTGGATCTTTACTAATAATTTCAGACATTCTTTCGTATCATGGTCTGATGCACGACAATACATACAAGTTGTTGGTGGAAGTGGACATTCCCTTGCGTAATGTCCCAGTTTTTTACAATTTTGACATACCATTGGTCCTTTACCTCTTCCAAAACCTTTTCTCGCTCATCCTCCACCTCTGTAGCCCACTCGATCTCCTCTCGACCCATTATACTGAGACGCCCGATTGTACTGCGCGATATTGTACTGAGGTTGCGTTGTGTTGTACTGTGGTTGTGAGGTATTATATGGTTGTTGTGCAGTGTTGTATGGGGCTAGAGCTTGATTAAATTGTGGTGCAGCTTGCCCAAACATCATTTATGCATGCACTCTATATGCATCTGATGTCCTCTCTCGTATCAAATCCATAGTTCTACAATATTTGTCAAAGTGGCCCACTGACTTGCAAAAGTTGCAATATGAACTCTTAGGGGCTGTCTGGTATTTTTGCATCATTGGGTAGTGATATGGATCATTTCCCGGTTTCTTACAGATTCTGCACCATAGTCATCTTGTTGGTAACAGGTTTAGCATTCATGTTTCCATATACTACGTGAATGTTGGACATTCATTCTTGTGGTGCCCTTTCATCCTGCATGTAGTACACCAAACGACTTCTCGTTTCTCCTTACTTTTATTTTGGTTTAGCTGGAACATTAAGTTCTTCAAATCCTCCTTCAGTTCTTCGATGGTTGGATCTGTCTGTTGATACTGGTTTTCTTCCAGTTGCAGGGCTGCCTGCAAAGCCTATGCCTGCATCTGAAACTTTTGTTGTCACAATGGGTATTTTAAGTGTGGTAGTAGTGAATTGACGAACAAGTTCCTATGTTGCATATCAGTCATGAGATATTTCAGTTTTCCCTTCAGTTGCTTGAATCTTTGGTCAATTTCCCATAATGATTCTCCGGGTTTTTGTATAATTTCAATCATCTCATTCATGTACTGATATTCTAAACTCGGCTTCTGGAATTCATTTATCAACAGTTTCTTGATGTCTGCAATTGTTTTGGTTGTCCCTGGTGGATTTTTTGTAGCTACACTCATATACCAATCCAATGCGTGATCCCTTAATGTAATCACTAGTTGTGCCAGTTTAGTGTCTTCTTGTGTGCTCTGTTTTGCTTCAAAAATCTTCTCATGAATGAACAAATGTTTCTCTGAGTCTTTCGATGCTTCTCCTTTAAATTATAGTAACTTGATGGTGGGATCATGTCCTGCCATTCTGAACACTGAACTACTACCTCTGTGCGGTGTAGATACTTGACTAGTGTTGCCTGAACTGGCTCCTCCAGTTGTTGTTCCTTGTGTAGATGTACTTCCTGTTGTATTTCTTCTCCCAAAATTCGGTTGTCTAAACGGTGGTGTTCGCTTTGGTGTAATAGTCACACATGGGTTTATGGGTTCCACACTAACATTAATATGGATAGGATTGTTGCCTTCTCTTCCCATTCTTGTACCTCTCATCTTCCTCTCATATGTTGCGTGCAGGATTTCCTCAATCTACTCCATAGCCCAGAGATCTTCTACCTCTTCCTCTTCGCTCGCCAAGCCTTCCCTCGCGACTATGGCTCTCTTCTTGGTATTCACCTTGTATTGGTAGGGTAATCTGTTACACATCTTTCCATTTGTCTCCATGATTTGCTTGATCTAGTCGTCATCCATCATGATTGGGTCCAAGGGTTCCTCCTTATTTCCCTTATCCTTTCCTCCTTCCATTTCTCTGTTTTATGTCAGTGCTTCCCCCCTTCACCCATGTATGCAGGGAAGTTTAGTTGTTCGACTCCATTGTCATTAGACCTTTGTTGTATAACAGTATCATGATAGAAGTATACAATGATCTAATGTACCTTCCTCGATTTCCACGTAGAAAATATTTCTTTGTTGCACTGTACGTCTTCATTGTATCTACTCCAAACTCTGTTATCAAGACTGCCACAATATTGTCGAGCCAAAAATCTACTGCGCAGGTGAATTTGTTGTTCACATGTTGTAACTTCTCAATATGTATTGGGGTCCACTCTAACTGTCGAATCCAGTTCGTTGCATGGTTATCCTTCAACCTTAGTATCCACTCCTGCAATAAGTGTGGAAAATCACAGAAAAAGACTTCATGCAAATCAGTAAACATGTATTTCTCAAGATATTTGCAGGGTGTTACTCTAGGTTTTTTTTTATATTTATGTGAAAACTCTATCTCTTTTGTCCTTATCCAACTTTCGATCTCTGCTTTTGTGGGATTCCACGGTCTCAACATCCCCTTCTAGTGGCTCATTTATTTCTTCTCTACTTTAATATTCTCTTGTTCCGCCTCCCACAAATCTTACGTATCTTTTAAAATATCTTCAACATATCTCATCTACTCAATCCTCTATTGTTCCTACCAATGGCAACAGAACCATTTATTGGTTACATATATATCATGTCTGAGTTTTTGTTGAGTGACACAGGGTTCATGTCTACTCGGGGTTCCAACAAAGCCTCTAAAACAATCGCCCCCCCTAGTAAACTAGAAGGCAACGCAGCACACAGGGTGCACTATGTCATCTCACATGAGATATTCTTAATGGGTGGCTGCAATAATCATGTGTTTGAAACCTAGGATTGAGTGAGGGATATGAGAACTATACACTAAGAGTTCTATTATAACTTTTTAATGCAATAAACTGTCATTATGATTACACAGGAAATATACCAAGTCATTCATTTATCATATCAATATCTACTGAAGACAATAAAGAAATACATTCATTCAATCACATAACATAGGTGTTAATGTGGTTCAACCCCTCCTGGGCTACATCCACAAATATCTAGCTCTTAGCTCTTTTATTATAGTTGTTATGAAACTCCAGCGTCCTGCGCTTACAACTCTTCTCAGTCGGATCTATTATGAGGTGGATTAGATCGCACCAAGCTCCTCAACCTGTGATATAACCCTC
Organism: Picea abies; assembly: GCA_900067695.1. Lineage (NCBI taxonomy): Eukaryota > Viridiplantae > Streptophyta > Pinopsida > Pinales > Pinaceae > Picea > Picea abies. Next base: position 5,285 of record CBVK0100670711.1, on the reverse strand, counting down.
AATATCTACCCTCCTTAGTCCTCTCTAGCTCAATTGCTTACAAAATTAGGTCATACAAAAAAATATTACATAGCGCCTGTTCCTCGTATTTGTCTCTCTATATTAATCAACTAACAACTCCAACAACCACACTCCTCCTACGAGACCTAGGTATATATATTTATACATTTCTGGCTCTTCATCCATTACCATACATTGCAAAACCCTAACCCTGACATCATTAGGTCTTCCATGCATGCGCGCTTGCTTCTTTTCCTTCCAGCTATCGCTTTCCTCGTGCATGCCTTCTTTCCCAAAATTGTCTTTATTTCCACTTTGGCCTGCTAGGGTTTAAATCCCTAGAGGACTTATGTAAGCAGGAAAACCCCCTATGGACTACAGGGTTCTAAAGTGCAGGCAGAGCTAACCGTCTAAAGTCTCCTACTTTTAACAACTATCCCGACATTACCCCACAATCATACATAAAAATCAAAGTATAGGGATCCGATAGTCCTACCTTAAACTTTGCGTCCGGTGTCAATCCCTTTGTGCTTGGTTCTTTCCCGACTGCAAGTCTCCTCCCAAGGATGACCTGCATTCATAAAAAGACAAACAAGAAACTACAAGCATGCATTCTACATATGGATTAGTGGGTTAGATATCATAACCAAAATGAAAATAAATCATGAAGATTGAAGACATCATTTGGCAGGACAGAAAACGTATTTCTTTATATTAATCTCACAAAGTCGATTGCAATATGAGACCGACAACTAGTCCTCGAACTCTGTCCTAGGTTCCTCTTCGCCATGCACCAAATGCTTCCACATATTCTTCTCCTCTTCATTTCTCTCTAGGGAAATGGCAAGGATTTGCAATGGAGGAAAAAGGGTTGAAAAAAGAAATTCTAGCTCAAACTCACAATGTGGTTGCAAAATATTGGGGCAAAGGGGGGATATTGAAATGGGCAGAGTTCCTTTTCTCTTGTGATTATTTTTGAAATGGGGCCCCAACACCTTCTTTTATAGGCCAAAAAGCTAAGTATTTGGTTGGGTAACCAACTATAGGTGGTCAAATGATTAGTAACGGCCCAAAAGCCCGTATCCCTTTGCAATTTTTATTTTTTGCGCTTTTTGTAAGTGTACGTGGGCAGTAGTGGTGTAGGGAACATACATATTCAAGAAAATGGTTTTTTAGAAGAGTTGTTAAATGATGGCTTCGAAAAGATAGCAGGTAATATGGCCTGATGCCAGGTATGCATGTCTAGTGCAACTTAGGGTTATAACAGATGCCCCCTAATGTGTGAGGTTAGAAGAGCATATGATGGCCGAAATAAATTACAAATATTCACCGACGTATGAAGCAAGTGAGCCCAGAGACCAAATTTCAGGAGGTGCCATCTGCAAAATAATAATTTGTCTCACCGAGGCAGGCATACCCATGCTCGGGATGAAATAAAATCATGGTTTCCAATCAAATACACTTGATATCCATGTCATATAACTATATAAAGTGTAGCCGCGAGAAATACACAACAGATCTACATCTTAAAATCAAAAGATATACATGTATAGTATCCATCTTTAAGAATATAATGATGCTCGATGGTTGGAGATGAGGCCTTCAGAGCTTGAGCAATAACTTCAAGATATTCAAAACTCGGGTAGGAGTGTAATATCAGTGTACGACTTCACTACCCAGAGGTCTTCGACGACTCGTCGGGAACAGACAAGAGGATCTCGATGATCAGGCATAAAACTTCATTGATTTTGAACAAGGACTTGATTGGTCTTTCGGGGTGGTCGGGCATGAGGACAAGAGACAAACTGCAGAAGGGCCGACTCAAGCTTAGTAAAACTTCCCCTGGACAAAATCACAACAAATGATGAGACTCAGGAAACATGGTATTGACATAAGTTCACGATGCAAGAGGCAACACAAACTCTCCATATGTTTGGAAGGATAACCAAACAGAGGAGGACACAACTCTATGTAGTGAGAACATCTTCCTAAGGTCATATTAAATCCCAGAGCTTGACGAACAAATGGAAGGATGTGCTTTGTCCAAGGGCGACTCATTGTGCTGGCAACAAAAAGAAAATACTTTTCCTTTCCTCATTTTGGGGTATATTTTATTTTTTTGTCTTTTTCAATAATTTTGGAAAGCTTGAAAAAGAATAAAATAATACTACGTTACAAAGGAGGAACGAGTGTCGCAGACATACTAGTTTCAAGTGCAAGGATTACACTGATGCTCAAAGAAAAGAGACATATGCAGGAAAAAGACACTCGGGAAAAATCCTCCATGGGTCAAGGTGTCAAGACACAAAGGCAAAGTGCTACATGGCTTGTGTATAAGGCATGCTTCAGATGGTTCAGTTGAGAGAAACATGGAGCCGACATTAGGCCAAAGTCACACGAATGAAAATGCGATTAATAAGACACAATGATAATGTCCTTCGATGTAATTTTAACGAGCCCAAAGAAGGTAAGCTCAGCGTTTTTTCATTTTTAGAGAGTCTGAAAAAGCGTAAAAGGGAACTCCACTCGGGTACCTTTTTCGAAGGTAGTCTAGTCGGTTTGAAAAAGGGTTAAAATAGCATCGAAAATATGTCTATTCAAAACCATTTTAACGAGTGTGATAAAGACAAGATCACTTGGCAATATTTTCATTTTTAAGGAGTCTAAAAAGAGCTTAACTATGGACTCCATAAGGGATGTTCTTCTGGACCAATTTAACAAGTGTGAAGAGATTAACTGTGGACTCTGTGGGGGTTCCTTTTTTGTAATTTCAGTCCCTCGGGCTCGAAAAAGGGTTTAAATTATACCTGATAATACTCTTCTAGAGAATTGAAGATCCTAGGGTATACCTTTGTTCGTACAATTGACCATTCAGACCGAAAAAGGGGTAAACTATCATCGGACAAAAGTGCCTTCAAGTTTTAGTTTGGCGAGAGTGAAGGGCAACAAGATCACTCGGCAATATTTTCATGTTTAGAGGGTCTAAAAAGGGCTTAAAAGAAGACCCGTCATTGTTTGGGAGTATCGAGGGTGAGGTCAAGAGTGATGATGAATCATGCAAATGAGGCTCAAACTCGTAATCAGGAAAAACTAATAAGGACTCCCAAGCCTATAGTCATTAACAACGACATGGATGCCAAAAGCAATGAGGATCTAACTAGGGCATCCATGTAAAGGTGGGCTCTACCACTAAATTAAGGAACTTCTAAAGCAACAAATATCATTTTATGTCACAACTCGGTGGGGTCGATACTATGGCAAAGCGGAAAGGACAACGAGATGTAGAAAGTGGAGGTGGAAACCTAACTTAGATGCAAAAAGTTGGAAAAACAAATTTTTTACCGAAGGACCTTTAAAAATGACCCAACTCTCAAAAAAAATTCCAATACCAAAAGTAACATGTATCGTAACATCCCATAAGAAACTCAAGAACCATACTAAACGATTTTCAAGAGAGAAAAAACGACAAAGGGGTCCAAAAAATGACAAAAAGGGGCCAAAAAGTCTATAAATAGAAGCTGGCAGCTCATTATCACAATTGTAAATTGAGAATTGACCAAGAAGTCAAAAACACCCCTTTTCTAAAAGAGTTGATTCTGGGAGCTTCAAAGGACGAAACGAACTTCCACTTGGACCAAGTAAGTACAAACTAGCTCCTCTTGCATTTCTATACTTTCCTTTTGCATTTTAATTTGGTTTTTGGGGGGGCACACACCTCTAAAAAAGGTCTTCCCTACGTGTACACGGGTTGTCATAGGATAGCCCACATGTAGAAAAAAATATTCCCACGTGCATACACAAATGTGTCCAATACATCTCGCGTACACCCTCCAAATTGTGGAAAAATTTTAAAAAGCACATTTTTTTACTCTCTTTTGAACTTGTTCTTTTTGCAGGATGTGCGTTCATTGGAGAGAAAGGGAGCATGAATAAATTGATTCTTTGGTCTCAGAAGACCCTGTTTCTCTTACTGTATTAGCTCAATGTGGTTTTTTGAAATACTTCCAGTGTCCACTCATGAGGGCACAACCTAGGTTACTGAACGCCTTGGTATATTACTGGCACCCGGACACCAAGGCATTTATGCTCGAGGGGCAGTCATTGACTCCAATGACTGAAGAAATCTACTTCCTGACTGGTCTCTCAAAGAGAGGGGTTCCAGTCAACTTACGTATCTTTCCCCTCAGGCTTCACAACATAACCGAGTTAATCGGGCTACACTGCGAGGCGGCAACAGATAAAGTGGGTTCTCAGGTGTTGATCCACAATATTTCCAACCTATCACCGAAAGTGATAGTTTTACTTATTGGGAATATCACTGGATATGTGGATTTACATCAGGATTCTCAGGCACACATGCATTGTGCGTTACAGTGCTTGAATTGATGAGTGTTTGACTGGAGAAAAACCATGCTAGATTGCATGAAGAGACAACTGACAGAGTGTCAGGTGCAGGAGAACAAAAACTTTGGGTTCGGGACTATTTTATATTCTTTCTTCTTCGAGAGGATACCTAGTCTCAGTCCATGAGAGACAGTATGAGGGAATGAGGTCTCCCTCCCAGCATTATGTAGATGGGTGGTGTTGCTTTCGCGACAGGGGGGAGGGACGACCATTGAGGGCTTCTATGATAAATGTTTCAATTAGTGGTCTCGACAGATTCCAGCCATAGAGGACTACCCCTATGTCGGTATCAACTTCTCCAGGGATCCTGATATACCCGTACCTCCCAGAGTAGAATGAGGAGAGATAGGTATGTTTGTTTTCAAAGATGTTTAATTTTTATTTATTTATATATATATATCACTTTTATGTGTACCAGAGTATCTAACAACTATGTATCTGTTATGTACAGATGTGGGACCAGTGTGTCCAACATACTTTTTGAGGACCAAGTAGCATCCTCAACCAGAGGTAGGACTAGCCATAGTCGTCGGACCAGCAGCAGCAGCAGGGGGACCTCCCACCGGATAGGTTGAGAGAGTATTGAGATGGGTGGAGCAGAGCCTCATTGCACTCACTCGTGCAGTCCCTATGGGAGAGATCGAGGATCTGCCACCAGCGATGCAACCTCATGTAGTTGGGGTACCACAAACCTGGTTCCAACTCTTCCAGCGTTTAGCAAACGTCGTTTTTCACTACGGCAGGGCTAACAGGTCCTGCCCTTAGCTAGGCTGGACTATTAATGTGTCGAGGGCACCTTTTGTATATTTTTTAGGGCATAAGCCCCGTGACTATTACTGGACATACATATTTTTGAGGCACTTGCGCCCACCTATGTAGTC
>CBVK0100670710.1:0-15938 GCA_900067695.1 Picea abies | reverse complement strand
CGAGATCGGTCTCGGCATTCCTGCTGAACCGCTCTTCCGATCTCACGTTCTTCATAGCTATATTCTCGGACCCTTCGGAGTGAGAAAATTTCATTGAGGAAGGCCCCTATTTCTTCAACTCGGGCAGGTTGCACATGAGATATTGGATTGAACGGTTCACCCCAAAGAAAGAAAAATTCACAGAGGAATCGGTTTGGATCCACCTTTATTCTCTCCCAAGGGAATTCTGGGAACTGGAAACCCTGGAAGCCATTGGCAATACCATGGGAACCTTTGTAAAGATTTTAGAAATCACCAAGGTTGCCAGGGATGTCTCCTATGAAAGGATATGTGTTTACAGGAATGTAGCAGGGGCTCTCTCCAAATCTATAGTAATCGCATATCAGGATGAAGAATGGACTCAGACATTAGATTATGAACATATCTCGTTTAGATGTAGAAAATGACACACCCATGGCATCTCTTTAGGGACTTCCCCCTTAATGTTCACCCTCCAGGGAATGTGAGAAAAGGAGAAACAGATCCAGAGGGATTTACAAAAATCCCAATAAAAATAAAGGAAGGAAGAAGACAACCTAAACAATAGGCAGTAAATCAGAATAAAACCACAAGTAACAGTTTCCAAATCTTGGCAAGAGAACCTAGTGGAACTAATGAGAAAGAAAATGACAAGGAACCCGAAGCACCACCAACGACCGCCTCAAGTTCCAAACAGGAGGAGTAAAAAAGAGGTAAGACTAGGAAAGAACCAGGACATAAAACGATAGCTGACACAGAAGTCCAAATGAGGGAACCTCCAGCCTCAGGGGCCGACTCATTGGAGGAATTGGATATGGACACAACCCAGGAAATGGAAATGGAAGAGATAGAGATAGATCTACCAAGACTTACTAAGATTCACGGAATGGCGAAAATCAATATCCTAACCATTGATCAGATCCATAAACTGTGATCCGAATTGGACCCTATAAAAGGGGAAGGAAAGGCATTTGATCCCACAAGAATGTCATCATGATGCATGGGTATCAAGAAAAAACCCCTTAAAGCAACCAAGAAACAATTAGGTGAAGAGAAAAAAAGAGGTAGAAAACCTTACCGCCAAAAAATAAAGGAAACAAGAGCTCTAATGGTGGATTCATGACAAGTAGTTTGTGTCCTAGACAGCTACTTCCCCCCCCAACCAAAAGTTAAAGATGAATATTACATCCTAGAATATTAGAGGAATGAATAGTCCATCCAAGCAGAGGATGCTAAAAGAAAAAAATTCCAGGATAAAGGTGGATATCCTCCTCCTTCAGGAAACAAAATGTGACAAAGAAATCATGGAAAGGTTAACCCAAAAAATATGGTCCGCTAGTGAGGCTCGTTGGATAGCAACAGAAGGATATTCAAGTGGTCTAGCTATGCTCTAGGATCCTGATCTTATAGAAATGCAACACTTGTCTTCCTCTACCAAGCACCTGACCCTCAAATTTAGGTGTATTGTAACAAAGGAAGAAGGATACATCACCAATGTTTATGGTCCAAATTTTCCTCCTCTGAAGAGAAATTTCATGGACGAACTAAATCTAATGGGAAATTCTATGAGGAACAAAGTCTGGGTCCTTGGAGGAGACTTCAACATGATCACCTCCCCTCTAGAGAAACAAGGAGGTATTCGTAAACTAGACTAGGAGAGTAAGGACTTTGGCAATCTCATAGAAAAGTTAGGCCCAGTGGATATACCAACCAGAAATGGTACCTTCACTTGGAATAATAGAAGGGGTAAAGAACACAAAATTACAGTTAGGTTGGACAGATTCTTACTGTCAGAAAAGGCCATTACATATGATAAAACTTATTAGAAGAGAGCATGCTCACCAGATTGATTGATTGATCACTTGAGTGCTTAGTCAAGAGAGAGATCACAAATGTTGATTGATTATTGAATCTTGTTCTCTTGAGAACTCTTCAATCAACGTAAACAAGGAGTAGAGGCTAAGGTTCTCCCCCTTCAAGAATCAGACCACTGGCCAATAGCCCTGTAATGGGACCACGTTTGGAAACAGGGTCCCACCCCTTTCATATGTGAGAAGTTCTAGTTGGAACACCAAGATTTCCTTCCAAACTTGGAATGTTGGTGGAAAGAAAATCCAAACATCTTAGACACAAAAATGTTCCAGATTCAACAGAGGTTAAAACATGTCTACCAATGTCTATGAAAGTGGAATAAAGAAGTTTTTGGGAACATATTTGAGGAGAAAAAGAAACTAAATCAAGAACTGGAGGAAATTCAACAATTGGGCATCAAAGGATTGTGCCCCCCTGACCTCCCAATCAAAGAGGCTAGAATCAAAGATGAGATATCCAAAAGAGAAAGACAGGAAGAAATCCTATCGAAGCAAAAATCAAGGATTCAATGGTTAAAAAACGGGCACAAAAACACCCGCTTCTTTCACAATTCCTTAATCCAAAGAAGAAACAGAAACAAAATTTTAGCTATTAAATCCCCAGATGGAAGCAATAAAGCCAGGAGAGAAGACATAGAATCAAATCTTCTCAACTACTTCCAAAATCTGCTTTCCAAACCAGCGATCAATCGAGAGGAGGCAATCTCTAAGATCACAGATTCTATCCCAAGGCTAGTGCAACTTGAACAATCTCAAACGATGATGTGTCCAATGTCGTTGGAAGAGGTGGAGGATATTATGAAAATTATGGCCATAGGAAAGTCTCCAGGGTCGGACGAATTCACAACGGATTTCTACCAAACGGGCTGGCCGATTTTGGGACCTAACATTCGGGAGGTGGTCGAGGAATCACACACCTACAAAGTTATTCTTCAAGCCTTCAATTCCACCTTTATCACCCTCATTCCAAAGGTCAAAGGTGTTAACATTGTAGATAAGTTCCATCCTATCTCTCTTTCTAATGTCATTTATAAGATTATTTTTAAGCTAGTAGAAGTTAGGCTCAAACCAATCCTCCCACTCATCATCTCCTAGGAACAAGGGGGATTTGTGGAAGGAAGGCAAATCCTTGACAGCATCATAGTTGCGCATGAAGCAATTCATTCTCTTCAAACTTCCAAAAAGGCGGGCATGATGATGAAATTGGATATGTCCAAATATTATGACAGGATGAATTGGTATTGCTTAAGAAGGATGTTGCTAACCTTCGGCTTTGGAGAAGGTTGGGTTACCTAGGTAATGAACTTGGTTTCAACAACTTTCTTTTCTATCTTGTTAAATGGCTCTCCTACCAAAAAATTGAATGGCATGAGAGGCCTCCGCCAAGGAGACCATATCTCCCCTTTTCTTTTCATTATCTTGGTAGAAGGTTTGGGTTGTAGCCTCTCCCAGGACAAACAAGAAGGAGTTATCAAAGGGATTCCCCTCCTCGAGGAATAAGAGGCTATGTCCCATCTCCAATTTGTAGATGATAACCTTCCAAGGGGATCCCCTATGGTCAAAGAGGTTTCTGGATTTAAGTCCCTTTTATCCATTTTCAACCTGGCTTCTGGAACGGTCATAAACCAGGAAAATTCCCAGTTGTTCTTCTTTAATACCCCTCGTAAGGTTCAAAAGCATTTAGTTGATCTTCTAGGATTTCCTATCTCGTCCCTCCCAGCCAAGTATCTGGGAGCTCCCATGCTCCTTAAATCTCACTACAACCTCTCGTGGGATTCCATCTTGAACAAAATGGAAGCCAAACTAAAAATTTGGACTCACCACTCTCTTTCTTTTCCAGGAAGAGTTCTCCCGATCAAGTTGGTCCTATCTTCCCTCCCAATGTATCTCTTTTCTCTCCTAGCTGCGCCTGTGAAGTACCTTCAGAAAATGTGGACTATTCAATGAAAGTTTCTTTGGGGAGGCACCTCAAAAAAATATAAATGGCCCCTAGTGGCTTGGAGCTTTCACTGTCGCCCAAAATCCCAAGGAGGTTTGGGCCTCAAAGACCCTCATCTGAACATCTCCACTCTGGCATCCTAGCTTTGGTGGCGTTGGATAAAGTCCCCTACAACCCTCTGGGTCAAGCTTTGGAAGGCCAAGTATTCCCCTCACTTACCCCTCCAAATCTTAATACAGGTAGAAAGTCTCAATTTGGGTTCAGTGATATGGAATAATGCCTAGAAAAATCGAATTATGGTCCAAACCCATTGTTTCTGGGAAGTCTACGATGGGAAGTTCGTTATCTTTTGGGATGATGCATGGGAACAAATTCCCTCTTTAGGGGGAGATGTTTGGTTCCTAACCATAAAAAATAATCTTGAGTGAGCGAGATGGGTTAATATTCACCATTTCTGGAATTCTGAACCCCCTTCGGCCTCACAACTTTTATGAGAACCTGGACTCCGCTAGAGAACTGGCTTGTCCTTTGGACAGAGGATTTGAAGCTAGTGATCTCCATATTGCTCCAAGAGAGACAGATCAAGATCCTCTCAGGAGAGGAAATCATTCATTGGGGCCCCAACGACAATGGATATTTCACAGCCCAAACTGCTTATAAGCTTCTGCAAGGGGAAGGCACTCAACAAAACAATCACCTTTGGAACAAAATTTGGAGTAGATATTTCTAGCCCAAAGTCTCTACTTTCCTATGGATGGTGGTCCACAAAAAAATTCTTACATGGGATCGGATTCTCATGAAAGGGTTTGCGGGTCCTTCAAGGTGCATCCTCTGCCAGGAGAACGAAGAAACCCGAGACCATATATTAAGCAATTGCAACTTCACCGGTAAACTATGGGATATAGGGGCATCTAACTTCAGGAAATTAGACCTCCAAAAAGGAAATGTCGTGGCAACAATAGATCAGTGGAGAGAGAACCCCTTTACCAATGATATCCTCAATGGACTCTGGGAGACCTTCCCAGGCTCTTAATATGGATTGCTTGGAAAGAAAGGAATAGGCGAATTTTCAAAGATAAAAGCCTTACCATAAGTCAACTTTGGGAGCTCATCCACATAAATCTAATTGAATCCATTGCAGTAGTCCATTGGCCAATGAAAGACCACCAGTTTCACCCCCCAGAAGCGAAGATCCTCAGAAGATGGAACCTGAAAGAAGACGTGAATAAGACCCCCTGGGAGAAAAAAGAAGGCCCACGTTAAAATCCGAGATTTTTGGAAACCCCCGCAGGTGGGCTTTGTCAAACTCAACTTTGACGGTGCTTCAAAGGGAAACCTGGGCCCAGCAAGTGCAAGTGGTATCTTCAAAAACCACCTTGGAGAACCCATTCTCTTCTACGCTTCCCCCCTGGGATCTACGATGAACAATGCAGCAGAGTTGGCTGGCCTCAGGCGAGGCCTAGAAATAGTCAGAGTAAAATCCCTCCTCACAGGTTACCACCAAGATCAGATAGTCTGGCTAAACAGCCAATAATGAAGTGTAGGCCCAAATGAGAGCACCTGCCCGAAACAAAGCAACATAAGACTAATACATGCAGGCTATGATTTCAAAGGGTTAGTACTTCATATAACTATCTGATATCAATACATAAGCAATAGATATTGACGAGATCTGTCAGGCTGCTAAATTAAAGATTTTAAATGACCTGAAACAATGAATTGTCAAACCAGGGTAAGTAAACTTCGAGCTGCTACACTGTATGTGTGGGTAAGAGTCTAATCCCTATTTAAAAACTATCTTTGAAAGAAAAAACAAGCTTTCTCTGAGAAATCTAATCCTAATGACTATCCTGAAACTTATCATCTCCTATTTAATTCATCAATAGAAAACAGTCCTAAGCTTAAGTGCTGGTGCTTCTATTCCTGCTCAAAAAGTGTGATTTCACAAAACTATCCTACCACTACTTTTAATCATCTATCATCACCATTTGATACTGGGTGTGGAAATGGAGGTCTTTGTGATATAATATAGGCAAAAACGTGATCAAAACTGGAGACCAACATGCCCCCAAACTGAAGTCTTTTCCTGTCCTCAGGCAACAAAAAAAAGTCAAAGACTGATAGCAATCAGAGCATTGCAGCAGCTGCAACCAACATTTGTAACCTCCCCTGTTTCTTCATATTTCTGATTTCTTTCTTGAGGACTCGGTTGATTATAATATGTTTTATGGCAGTCTTCTGTAGTTTCCTATTCCTTCGAAAAAGACCCTTATTCCTCTATTTTAGTCTATCAATTTTGGACAAGAGATTAGTCACCCTGACTTTCATGAGTTCATTCTCCGTTTTTATATGTCGATCCAACACAGTGTACTCATGTAGTTTCTCTTTCAACCTGTTATTCCTGCTTTCTAGTCTTGCTATCATTGGTTTCAAAGATCGACTAGAGGATATTTCACAATAGGTTTCAAATGTTTGATCATGTCCTGGTTGTGGTTGAGGACTAGATGCATGAGTGAACTCGTCTGGACTCTGAGCAGGGGTGTTAGCTCTATCGGAATCATGATTTGGACTGAGTTCAGGAGTGAACTCATCTGGACTGTGTTCATAGGTGTCAACTGGGTCAAAATTATGATCTGGACTAGGTGCAGGAGTGAACTCTCTTTGCATCCGAGCAGGGGTACCTGTTGGTACTTGAATTGGCTCATTCTACTCAACTCCTTTGGGCGTAGTAGCCTGCCGATCCACCTTACGGGTTTTTCGAATGAATTGGGACAGAGTCCAAGTCATTTCAGAGGGCTCTGGGGCCTCCTCATGACCCTCCACACTTTCTAACCTCTCTTGTGGTGGGTAACTGGGCACAGAGTTATCCATACCAGACAGTGTGTTCTTACATTTTCTTTTTGGATTCCTCCTGGGTTTGTCAGTCAACTCTGCCAGTTCCTCCACGTCAATTATGTTCTCAGCAGCTAGGGAAGAACGCGGAATGTCGGCATGTGCCTCTATAGGAGTAGTATTCTTCATGGTTTCATTATTGGTTTCCACCCCGTCAGACCCATGAGCATCAAATGAATGTTCTGGACCAGGGTCTTCAGCATTGGCTTCAATGGTGCTATCAGTTTTGCTCTTAGGTTCGACTTTGGTCGAGGTTGTAACCCTCTTCTTCCTAGAGTTCAACTTCTTATGTTGGGGAGCAGGCTTAACACTCCTTTCTTTAGACTTGGCAGAGGCTAGGGTTTTTACAGTGAACAAATCCCAAGTTTCTTGCTTCTTGGACAGTGCAGACTTAATCAAAATCTTAACAAGACCGAAATGAAATAGACTTCCACGAAAATATTTGGCCTTTCGTACTTGTTCGGCCATCTTTTTTAAACTTTTCAACAGAAAGAAAGGTATGTTCAGATGATTACCTCTGAAGTGTAACAGGAGTCAGGCATGACAAGGGAATACGATGGTATATCGTCCTTCACACATGAGGTAACGTTGGAGGATGGCTAACAATTGAGCCCACTGTGGTTCCAACCATGACCGCGATGTTCCCTCGGACCACTGTGTTTCCCGGTACTGTGGTTTCAAAAGCTGAGTGCAAAGCTGTTTGTCAACAGGCTGGCCCTTTGTCCATTTCTGGCCAGTGGTGGGCAATTGAATTGCCTCTGAAACGAACTTCTCTGTGACTTCAAACTCGAGCTCACCCACTTTAGCAAACCCACCCTCAAAATGCAGAGCAAACTGGAGCGTGATTGCATCGTTATATCCATCGAATTTCTTCAGAAACGGCTCCCAACCTGCTTGCTTAAAAATATATTTGGTTGCCTCACACTCCGAAAGGGCCTCTAGGTCTGCATATGTCTCTGGTTCATGGCGATTTTCCATCATGGTTACACTTGATATCACAGCGGAGGTATATGGGTGAGCAGCGAAATTTGGACGAGGGCGACGAAGGGAGAGAATGTGATGGGGAATGTAGTCGGGAGAGAAATCATATGAGAATATTTGAATTGTCATGGGGATCGATGGCGTGTGGAAGAATGATGATAGCCATATGTAAGTGCAGAGTATGATCATATATGAGTCATGTCGAACTCAGCTGCGGTAATGTGGTGCATTTTTATGTTATGAAATGTTGAGGTGGGTTGATTCATTAGGTACAGGTCGTGGGTATCATTAAATATTACGGGGTAAACAAGGCATCCTTAGTTCAAACTATTAATGTGCAAATTAATACAGTAAATTAATACAAACTAAGCATACCTGAGTGAAGTTACATATCCTCATCGTTATGCAATTCTTGCTGTAGAACTTTTCTTTTGAAGTCAAGTCTGGATCTAGAGGGCGCGAAAATGGTAGTTGTTCTGGTACTTCTGATGACTTTATAACTGATGAACTCTGTGCTGGTACTGACTGGTACTGAGGAAACACTCAGGAATCTGCAGAGAAATTTTACCCAATATATCCTGCTGAGAAAAACTTCATGTTCATAGCAGCAAATTATTTGATGAGGATTCCTGAACCTGGCTTTTATTCTGTCCTAAAAAAGATCAATTGAAATCATGTCTTCAACAGCTTCAAAGCTTCTAACTTCTGGTACAATTCTGGTTTGTGTGAATGATTGTTCTGGGGTCGAACACAAACAGAAATCATCGGATTACCGGCCATTGGTGAATGTCGTTAACCGATGCGAGATGACCCACCAGTGATGTCAATGGGCCTCAAGGTACCTATAGCACATCCTAGCAGGTACGAATAGAAGTGTTGGTGTCGAGTCACCTGTAGGATCTATCAACCAAGAGACATTGGTGTATTCCCAGGGTTGTCAGCAAGGACATCTTCCATTGAGGCATGCAGAGTCCAGGGTGCTAAATAATCTCTAATCTCTGCTCCAGATAAGGTGTTGTTGTCGATGGAGTGAGATTTGTTGGAAGGTGGACCTTAACGTGTTTCACATCATCCAACACGAGTGCAATAGAAATCTTGCAGACATGAATTTTTTTTATTTTATTTTTTTGAAAAGTAATCACTTACTTGTGGATTTTATGAGCCCAAGTTACTACATGCTCATTGCTTCCTCATGTTTGGAGAGTCTGAGGAAAGGCTAAAAGAAGACTCTAAGGGGTTTCTTTCCCATAATAATTCATCAAGCTTGGTAAAGAATAATCCTTCCTGACAAATGCCCCTTTCATACTTTAATGAGCAGTCAAAGGAAGCAAACAAGCTCAAATTATTTGTTTCAAAACAAGTTAGTTATATTGATAAGAAAAATTTCCATGAAATAAAACAGTCTTACCTTCTTACCTGTTGTGAGAGAGTTATAAAGTTCAGTTATGTACTTGCTCTGGAAAAAAAAACCTGTAAAACTGAAAGCAAAACATCAACATATCCAAAAAGAAGAAAATAATTTATTTATTTTTTATTTTATTTATTTATTTATTTATTTTTATTTATTTTTATTTTTTATTTTCTGTTAAAAATCTACTATTTACATAATTTTAAAACAGTATGAATGATCAAAGATCAGTAGGAGAAGAAGACTCCTCTCCCACTATCTTTAGTTCTGTTTGTTTGGCCACTTCCTGTAAGAAATCATCTTTCGACAAAGGTTTGTTGTACACTTTCAATCGATGCCCATTCACTACAAAGGAATTTTGAGAGTCATCTATGGTTTTAATCCTGACAGAACCGTTATCAAAAACAGTTTCTACTTCATAAGGTCCCAACCATATCGTTGTAAGTTTCCCTTTGAAAGTTTTATATTTGGAATCGAAAAGTAGTGCCCAATCCCCTGGTTGAAAATGTTTTTTCTTGATGTATTTGTCATGCCACTTGCTGCGTTCACTTTGCACAAGGATGGTCCTTTGAAGAGCATCCTGCCTCATTTCTCCTAATTCATTAAGTTGCATGACTCTCTGTTTCTGTGCTTCACTCAAATCCAACCCCAACTCTGCTGCTAGGCGGAATGTATGGATCTGAAATTCTATGGGAAGGAGAATTTGCTTACCAAATACCAATTCGTAAGGAGTATGACCAGTGGTATTTCTCCATGCAATCTTGTATGCCCATAAAGCTTCTGGAAGCCTATCTGCCCAATCTTTATGATGTAAGTGTATGGTCTTGGTCAGAATTGCTTCTAGAACTTTATTTGTAGATTCCACTTGCCCATTGGCTTGTGGATGGTATGGAGAGGACTTACAGTGTTTGATCCCATATTTGTCTGTGAGTTCTTTCATCAATTTGGAAGTAAATTGAGCACCTTGGTCGGTGACAATCTCTCGTGGAACACCGAAGCGGGTAAAGATCTCTTCATACATAAACTCAATCATTAATTTCTCAGTTGCTTGATATAAGGCTTTCGCCTCTACCCACTTGGTCACAAAATCTGTGCACACCAAGATATACTTCTTCTTTCTTGACATGGGAGCAATTGGCCCTACAAAATCCCGTGCCCATTTATCGAATGGTTCAATTACAACTTTTGGTTGTAAGGGCATCTCGTCTGCTGCAGTGGGCCTTCCCATCCTTTGACAACTGTCACAGCTTCTCACATATTTCGTTGCATCCTTGAACAGTGTCGGCCAATAGTATCCTAATTGCAAAACTTTGTATGTTGTTCTTTTGTCAGAGAAATGTCCTCCACACGGCCCATCATGACAGGCCTGAAAGATATCGGGAATTTCATCTTCCCGGACACATCTCCTAATGATCATATCATGACTTGTATAGAAGAGATCACTTCCCACCCAAGAATAGTAAGAACTTTGTTGGATAATTATTTTCTTTTGTGGTGGTGATAAGTGAGATGGTAACCTTCCTGTGGCTAAATAATTTGTTGTATCTGCAAACCATGGGGTCTTGGAAGCTACTGCAAACAAATGTTTATCAGGGAAGTTATCATCCACTGAAATATCAGTACTATCTTGGGGAATACGAGAAAGAAAATCTGCAACTACATTCTCTTTCCCTGGCCGATCAACTATGGTGATGTTGAATTCTTGAAGCAACAAAATCCATCGGGTGATTCTACCAGTAGTGACTGGTTTGTTCATCAAGAATCTGATTGCAGAGTGGTTAGTGTGAACAAAAACCTCATATCCAGTAATGTAGTGAGGAAATTTGTTGATGGAATGAACTACTGCTAAAAATTATTTCTCTGTTACTGTGTAGTTCAATTCAGGGGGGGTAAGGTTTTTGCTAGTAAAATAGATTGCATAATTATGTTGGTTCTCCTTTTGCCCGAGCACTCCTCCTAAAGCAATGTCTGAGGCATCAGTTGAGATGTGGAAAGGAAGGGACCAGTTTGGTCCTCTGAGAATAGGTGCCATAGACAGTTTTTCTTTTAAATCCTCAAAGGCACTTTGACAATGATCATCCCAACAGAATTCTGTGTCTTTTGTCAATAGTTTAAACATGGGGCTGGCTATTTTTGTGAAGTTTTCGATAAATCGACGATAATAACCAGCATGCCCCAAAAAGATTCTCACATCTTTCTGGGTTTTTGGAGAGGGAAGATTAACTATAACCTCAATTTTGGCTGGGTCTACTTTGATTCCTTCAGTAGACAGATGGTGACCCAACACAATCCCTTCAGTCAGTAACATTTTGCATTTCTCATGACTGAGGGATAGATTTGATTCTTGGCAGCGAATCAAGACTTTCTCTAGGTTTCTTAAGGCTTCTTCAAAGGTGTTACCATAGACAGTAAAATCGTCCATGTAGACCTCCACACAGTCATGAATCAGGTCAACAAAGACACCAAGGACAGCTCTCTGAAATGTCACAGGAGCGTTACATAATCCAAAAGGCAGCACTTTATAGGCATAAGTGTCCCAAGGACATGTGAATGTTGTCTTGTCCTGGTCTTCAGGAGCAATCTGAATTTGGTTGTACCCACTATATCCATCAAGGAAAGAAAAATATATTTTTCCAGCCAAAGTATCCAAAACCTGATCTATGAAGGGTAAAGGAAAATAGTCTTTCAGGGTTGCCTTGTTCAGCTCCCTAAAATCTACACACATCCTCCATTTTCTTGTCACTTTCTTGGGTACCACAACAAGAGGTGAAACCCATTTGCTGTCAGAGATTGGGTAGATGAATCCAACATTTAACAGTTTCTGTAATTCCTCTTTTACAAAGTCTTTTAGGATTGGATTCATGCATCTATGCAGCTGTCTTACTGGGGTTATCCCTGGTTGGATATGGATGTGGTGAATGCAGATGTCAGGGTGTACTCCCTTCATATCAGTTTATTCCCAAGCAAAATCCCCTGACTTTTCTTTCAAAAGTTTTGTCAATTGTTCCTGTTGATTGAGACTCAATTCAGAGTTGATGTATAGACATCTACCTGGACTAAGTTCTACTGGAATGGTATATGGCCCTGAGTGTTCAGAAACAGTGAAAACCATGGATGGTGAAAATGAGGAAAATAACTCACTTCGTTCCTGAAAATCCTCTCTGAAAATCTGATCATATTGAAGGTAAGTCTGTGGGAACTCAACATTTTCTGTCACAGAAAGAAATTGACTTAAAATGTCATCCTTTGTAGGTTCTTGCAGTGCATGGATCTCATCAACAGAGAATAAAGATTCCTCATCCTCATTCTCAAAATAGGGACACTTCAACCAACATAATTCCTCTGTAATAGGCCGGGCAGGTGGAAACAGAGTAAGTTTCTGTGAAGAAATGCCATTTGAGATAAACATATCTCCACCACGACATCCTATGAAAGCGTTGGCTGTGGCCAACCAAGGTCTCCCTAAAATGATTGGATGGCCTTTTGTGGGGTCCTTTGAATGAATAATCATGAAGTCAACAGGATATTCCCACGAAGCTAAAGTCACAAGGATGTCATCAAGAACTCCAGCAGGTTTTATAGTGGTTCTATCAGCCAGTTCAAGAACTGTAGGAGTAGGGCGCAGAAATTGATTTAATTGTAACAGTTCCACTGTGTTTCTGGTCATTATATTAATGGATGCACCTAGATCAACTAAAGTATTACCAATAGACACATTGTTGATAGTCATTGAAACTATTGGGTTCCCTGGGTTGGCATACTTTACAATTTTAGGTGTTTCAGAAATATAATTTGATAACTGTCCTACTAGATGTATTGTGGGTGGATCTTTCTGTTTTCGACCTGGTTTCTTAATGCATAGTTCTTTGATGGTTTTGGAATAGATGGGAACATCTTTGATTGCTTGTAACAAGGGAATCTTAACACAGACATTTCTCAGTTCAGTCATGATGTCAAACTCAGATTGTACAATTGGTTTTTCAATGAGCAATCTTTCAGGAAAAGGAGGTGTTTGGGTAACCTGAGTTTGTGTGTTATGCTGTGATTCAGATTCTTTCTGTTTTGGAATGATAACATCTTTCAGGGGTGTTTCATTTGATAAATTATCTGTAGGCTCATCTTCATGTTCCTCGATAATTACCTTTGGTGTTGTTTTTGTTATGGGCTGATTTTTATTTAAAATCTTTCCAGATCTCAGTTGCACTTCCTGTATAGAGATAGGGTTTATGTTGTAAGATGGATAATTCTGGAAATCAACATTATGAAGTGGTAGGGGTGGTCTGTGGTTAGGATTTGGAATGGGTTGAGCGGGCAAAATGGTAGGACATGGTGGATTCTGAGGCTGCTGAGGGTTTTGTGGAATGGGTGGTAACGGAGGTGGAGTAAAACCAGGCAATAATTGTTGCATGTTTGGAGGATACAGCATGCATGGATTCTGGGGCATTGGTACTGCATGCTGCTATTGGTTACTTCCAAAGTTTGGATTCCTCCATCCCTGGTACCAAGGTTGAGCAGGGGCATTTTGTGAAGGCCAGTTTGGCCAGTTCCATGGATGTTGTTGTTGGGAGAAGGGTGGATAATAGCTGGAAGATTGTGGGGATGGTTCTTGATATGTATTTGCATTTGGATTTCTAGGTTGCCAAGGCCTCTTGGGTGCAGATGAAGTCCCTGGAGCTTCCCCTCCCTTGAATATTTCTTGCAATCCAGGTAAGGATGGTCAATCTTCTGTTTTGTGATTTTCAGTACATATTGCACATACAGAAACATTGTCCAAAGGACATTCTCGTAAAGGATGCCTTTTTCTGCATTTTGGGCAAAATATACTTAGGACAGGGTTTTCCTCTTCCTGCTTTCTCTTGATTTTCAAAGTGTCTAATTGAGAGCCAATTGTTCCTAAAAGGTTTGTTTTGAAATTTTCCAAAAGGTTTCCCAATTCGACTCTGGTAACTCCACCAGATGTGGATGTTTTAGTATTTTTGTTAACTGGTTCTCTCACACTTTTTGCAGTTTTCCCTTTACTTCTTGAGTAAGTTCTACAAAGTTCACTAATTGCTTTGAAGTTTTTCTAATAAATGTCTCCTGAAGCCATTAAATTGAGAGTATCGATGTATTCTTCCAAAACCCCTTTTAAGAAAAGAGTCTTGATTGCTTCATCCTGGAGATCATTATATTTAGATTTTTGAAGGGTATAGGTAAATCTTTCTAGAAAATCCTCAAGGCTTTTTGCATCTTGCTGTTTCATTTTGAAGATGTCATTCCGGGAATCCTTGGTTCTGCAATAATCCTGGTACTTCTTTAAAAAATTTGCCTTCATATCTTCCCAAGATCTAATGCTATATTCTCCTAAACTCATGAACCAACGTAATGCAGAATCCTTCAGGGTGGCAGGGAATAATTTCAGTTTATGTGCATCCTGGAGATAGTTATAACTCCTGCACAGGATGTTGAACTCAAAAAGAAAGACATCTGGGTCCTCACTATTTTTCCCATGGAAGGTTGGTAGGGCTGAAAGTGGAATATTTTTCATACTGACATTCTGGACTAAATCCAAAATAGGAAATCCAAAGGTAGTTTCTGGTGGTATTTCATTCTCTGCTTGTTCTTCACCTTCATTTTCAATATGAAGTTCCCCATGTAAGTCTCTCCCTCTTTCCCCCATGGTAAAAGGATTACCAAGGATTGTATAAACAATCTTATCTTTCTTTGGTGAGGGTGTGAAATCCCACCTTTCTGGATTCTTTTTTTCAAAAGTGTTGTCTCCTATTGGTCTTTTTGAGGATCTTATGGCCTTCGATGCCACAGCTGTAGTTGTTATCTGTGAAACTACAGAATTAGAGTTTCTGAGAAGAGCTTGTATTTTCTCTGGATCAACTGTGTCATCCAGGGCTGGATCACCAAGGTTTTGAGTTTGTTGTTGTATGGTGCTCCCTGGTTCTAGGTTTTGTTCTATGGTTTCCTCAGCCAGAATTTCAGTCTCAGTTTCTATCGCTTTTTGGGTGGAGGTTTCTTCTTTTTGTGGTTTTATATTTTTCCTATATCTACCTCTAGGATCTCTATTTCTCATGAAGTCATGCTAAATGAAAGAAAAAAACTAAGGTCGAGTTTCAGAGTACCTGTGACAACTGATATGTCGGTTTTTACCCCTTTGTTTCCACAGCTCCTCTTACTATCAACCTACTAACATACCACACCAAACTAAGTGCATTCTAAAACTAATCAAGACAACTATCTAGCTTACCTTTTAAACAGCTCCCTGGCAACGGCGCAAAAAATGTCAGGCTGCTAAATTAAAGATTTTAAATGACCTGAAACACTGAATTGTCAAACCAGGGTAAGTAAACTTCGAGCTGCTACACTGTATGTACGGGTAAGAGTCTAATCCCTATTTAAAAACTATCTTTGAAAGAAAACACAAGCTTTCTCTGAGAAATCGAATCCTAATGACTATCCTGAAACTTATCATCTCCTATTTAATTCATCAACAGAAAACAGTCCTAAGCTTAAGTGTTGGTGCTTCTATTCCTACTCAAAAAGTGTGATTTCACAAAACTATCCTACCACTACTTTTAATCATCTATCATCACCATTTCTATTTAAGTCATGACAAAAAGAGTATTTCTTAAAATGCATTTAATCTGAACATCAGCAATAAAGCTAAATCTGTCTACAGGAAAACAGAGAAACACCCTACTTACCCTATTGGTACCGAAAGCTTCCTCTAATTTAATTGCAGCCTAACTATCCTAACTAAGCAGGGTAACTAACTAGCCCAACCAAAACGAAGTTCATTCCAACTCTAAGTTATGTTCAGATTGGAAACTGGAATCAA
>CBVK0100670709.1:0-15938 GCA_900067695.1 Picea abies | reverse complement strand
CCTTTATTATTATCCAGCAAATGAAGGGATACAACCTACAGCAAAACCCGCTGTAACTTCCTCTTCTTTCTCTCACAGTCTCCTCTCTCAGAATACAATATTCACCCTCATCTATGGCCGCAATACATTTCCCTCATAAAAGAGGGTTTCCTTCTAGGGAAAAAAACCCTAACATAATCTCTACCGTTAGATCTGTGACCTTATAATGAACGGTCGAGATTTACAATGAAATTACAATATACTTTTACAAGGCAATTTTTTCTTCGGGGGCTTCACCCCCGAACCCCCGTTGGCGGCCTGCTTGCCCCCATATCCCCTAGTCGGGGGGATGGACCCCCCGAACCCCACAGAGGGGGTAGCCCCCCTCTGCACTCCTCCGCATGGAAGAGTGTACATACTTCTGGGGTGTAAATACTTCATGGGGTATAGACATGGCTGAAAGCAAAGGACCTCTGCATCAGGAAGATAATCAGGCTCCACAACCAACACTCTCTTAGTTTGAGTCTAAGGTTTCCTCCAGTCTTCCTTGGGTTTCTGGTTTCTATCCTAGGCAACTGATTTTCCTCTGGGTTGACTTCTGCCTCGGCCTCTTTGACCTTGTTTTCAACTCATCTTCTCTTCAGCTTTTAGAGACATCTGATAAGCATCTTCCACTTTTTGGATGGTCATCATGCTCATATCATCCTAAATGTCATATCTCAGACCATTCATGTA
Organism: Picea abies; assembly: GCA_900067695.1. Classification (NCBI taxonomy): domain Eukaryota; kingdom Viridiplantae; phylum Streptophyta; class Pinopsida; order Pinales; family Pinaceae; genus Picea; species Picea abies. The sequence continues at coordinate 15,224 of CBVK0100670709.1, read as the reverse complement.
CTTGGCAACCTTTTCATCATCACTTTCGCGATGACCTGCCCTGATGTTCAGCCTGTAGAATTCTTCAGTGTACTCCTTCACAGTCATCAACTTCTATCTCAAATTTTGCATTATCCGAAACAGAGTAATCTGGTAATCCTTGGGAATGAATTTCGCCTTCATCTTCGCGATCATCCTATCCCAACTCTTTATTTTATTCTTGCCTTTGCAACGTCTATCAGCTTGTAGCTCATCCCACCACAATGTTGCATTTCCTTTCAATCTAGTGATAGCATGTTTGACCTTCTTGTCTTCCTCGACATCTTCATAGTCAAAATATGTGTCTAGAGCTCTAATCCAGTCTAGAAGCTCTTCAGCATCCAGATTTCCTTCATATACTGGAATATCCATTTCTGCCTTAGCACCCATTCTTGCAACAGCCCTAATCAGGCATTCATTTTTTGCATCTTCTGCTGCAACTTCTTCTCCTTCATGTCTAGCTTCATATTCACTTTCAGATTCACTGACATCTCCAACACCAGCTGTGCACCACTATGTTGTCTCCATGTCCACGAGTCTGGTGCGTATGTCATGCATCTCTCTCTTCATGGCTGGATTTGGCACTTGCCTAACTCTTCCTCTTGGCATTTCCCTATCCTCTGGCAGATCGGCTGTTTTCTTGCCCCTTCTTCTCGGTGGAATGGTTGAGATTTGATTTCTCACCTTCCTTGTCTGAAATATACAAACAGAGTCAAGCTCTGATACCACACTGGAACAGACCTATTGGACCTCGGGCCGCGATAAGCTCACAGGATCGTTCTTTATCCCCTTCGAGCCAGATCAGATCGTTCGGATTCCCTGCTGGAATCTCCTTTCAAATCGATCCACGAGTCCTTCTTGCAGCTCACAATCTCATGAGTTCACGAGTCGTGACTCTCGACTCTTCCCTTCTAATCTTGCAATACCTGAATTTTCGATACGGGTATAGCTCTTCCTCTTTCAACACCTTCCTCGCACGACCACCGGCTAGGCTAAGCACTAGCACTTTTTACTATTCGCCGCTTCACAAGTTCGAGTGTCCAACCTTGGCACCTTCCCTCCACGAAATCTTGAGAAGCGATGATGACTTTTCTCCTCCCGTTTTCGTTACTCGCGATTTTGCGAGTTTCAATGTTGAACTCTTGTGCTCTTATCTCGTGAATCCCTGAGACGTGAAAAGTCAGTGGGGTGTTGACTCTTTCCAATAGGTGACGTGTGCCCACCTATTTACTTCCCAGGTCCACTTCGTGGTTCCGCCACATGTCCCTCGTGCCTGGCTTTCAGCACTTCACAACTTCTACAATCGAACACAACTCCTTTCAACCTCCGAACCCCTGAATGCATGAAATGTGATGGGGTTCCTAATCCAATGGTCCTCCCATGACCTGGATCTGACAGCTATCCTCGCTTCTCGCGATTTCGTGAATTCGCGACTTGGAGCACCCAACTCTTGGACTCTCACCCGAAAACCCTCTGAGTTCGCCAGATCCCTAGATCTCTTCCACCTATCCTCCTCTAATGGACGGCTGATATTTTCTCATGACTTCACTACTCGTGACTTCGGGAATTTTGGGACAAAAGCCCTGACTCCCTATCCACTGATATGCCGAAATGGTGGAATTTCGACACGTCGTCTATGCAGGTCCCATGATGGAAATTCCTTCGTTTTTGAAGTTTTCAGACTTCGCGAGTCCTGATACTGAACTTTCGACTCTTCAACCCACGAAACCCTGAATTAGTCAATGAAGGTGTAACCTCCGTGTTGGCAAGTATGCCACTTGTTTGCTCTCAGATGGACGGTCCTGATCCTCTTTGTGACTTCGCCACTCACGAAGTCGAAGGACTTCCTCTTCTGAACCCCAATGTATGAATCCATGATAAAGAGGATCTTGTGACACGTGTCCTTCCAATCAGGTGACTCAAATTCTCTCACTATTTCGAGACTTCGCACGTCGTGACCTCACAAGTCTTGATGCAAAGGTTTCGACCCTTCAACTCACGAAACCCCGAAATGAGATTTACGTGGGTGATCCAACGACCCTCGTTGATTTAGATCCTACGGTCTGATTCTCCTGAGATTTCACTTAGAGAAACACCCACTGTAACCTTCTTTCTCCTATGCAATATCTGACGACTCTCATGACTTCGCGAATTCTCCACGAGGAATTCCGACCGTCAAATTCCTCCTTGATGATTTCTGCGAAATGAACTCGGTATCTCCTTTCAGAACTTGCCCTACTGCAAAACACCTTCTCTACGCCTTCTTACAACTTTTCAAGGAACTTATCCCTCTTGAGCTTTCTCCACCACTCGAGTCTTCAAGAAGGCTCCTTCATGCACTCCTTGTGGCAATTCTTCAAATACTTCCAAGTACTTGAATTCTTAGACTCTGCGCACTCCCTGCGACAACAGTCTTTCAACAGTTTCTCTCAGGTTGTAAACTCTAAGACTTAACTCGGCATGTGCACTCCTTGCACAGCTCCTATGTTTAACTTGCACTTCTGCAAGAATGAAAACAATGTTCTCCCTCCTGAGCTTGTAGAGACAAACTCTGACTTCTGTCAATGCACACCTTGCAGACAATTTCACTGCACTCCTTGCAGGAAAACTCTTGCTCAGACAGAGAAACAATTGAATCTCATTCCTTACTCTCCCTCTCTTCATATTTCAGACATTCAACGTGAAACCATTCATTCACACATCAATGCAAATGTATAACAGAGAGAGTAAACCTATCATGAGCATAACATTCAATCATGCATACACAGAAAGTATTTGAACATCATGCGTTTGAATCAAGCTTCATATATTAATCTTAGAACTTCTGTACATGGGTTCTTCTACACAACCTTCTATTTCTTCTTCTCTATGCTCTCTTCTCATAATAATCTTACAACTATACAATGAGGGTTTCTATATCCTGTTTCCCTCCTCTCTCTGAACTGTCTAATCTGGAATTCAAAGCTACCTACCTACATTTACTAGTATAAATGCCTCTTAGTCCTTCATACAAGAGCGAGATGCTCAAGGTCTGATTACAATCAAGAAGTATGACCTTTATTAATTGTTTCATTTACGTTTGGCGCATCCATCTTAAAAATATTTCAAACAATTTATCATGTGCCAAAATGCATTGGTGCTTGTCCTCCGCTCACTTGTTGTTGGCGATGCTCCAACATTAGAAGACTACCTACATTTGGTATAATTTCTTACAATAATGGGTATCAGGCATCATTGAAAATGAGCCCATTTGAAACACTTTACGGTAGAAGGTGAAATACTCCAGTAAGCTAGGATAACCCCGCTGATAGAATAGTAGTTGGGCCAGAGTTGCTCAAGGAGATGGAGGACCAAATGTTAAAAATTAAGAAGAATTTGAAAACTGCTCAAGACAAACAGAAAAGTTATGTTGATAAAAACAGAATCCACAGATAATTCAAAGTGGTTGAACATGTTTTTTTGAAAGTGAAAGCTAACAAAATCCCCCTAAAGCTGGGAAGATGCAGCAAGTTAGAAGCCAGATTTTGTGGACCATTTGAAATCCTAGAGAGGATTGGTCCAGTTGCTTATATGATTGTATTGCCTTCATCTATGTCTGTTCATAATGTCTTCCATGTATCATTGCTAAAGAAATATATACCCGATGCTAATCATGTTATTGATTGAAATGTTATTCAAGTGGAGAAAAAAGGCACTTTCCAAGTGCATCCAGTGCGCATCCTGGATCGAAAAATCAAACAAATATAGAATCGAGCCATAGGGCTTGTAAAGGACCAATGGACCTAGTACGGACCTAAAGACACTACTTGGGAGCATGAGGATGCAATGCGGGCATAATACCCACATCTTTTTGAAGAATTTTGAGAATTTTGTTGTATATGGGTACATGATGCATTGAGGACAATGCATAAATAAGGGGAGGGGATTGTAATATCCCTCGACCGAACCCAAATGTAAACATAATCCAAGTATATTTAAGCTAGTGATATGTTTAGACATCATTTTTGTAATACACCTTTCATGGCATGGTGCACGCATATACTGCGTAGTAAAGGGATGTAATGTGCACATTTATGAATACTGCGCACAGTAACTAAGGTGCATGCAACCTTAAAGACAGAGGATATAGTGCGCAATAACTAAGTGCGCGTAATATTAAGGTCACCGAACCTTTGTGTATATAATATGCATTATAGGCTGGTGATCCAGTATTATAAGCCATAATGCTTATGTCTTGTACTCAGGCCAGTGCACCTAGATGTCAAGGGCCAATGCGCCTACTTTGTACATGACTCATGACTAATATAAAATACATCACTGTGCACAGACTGACCATGATAAAAGATATGGGGGACTAAACTTTACCAGTTAGGGAAAGGGAGGGCCAAAAGTCAAGGTAATATTATATTAACATATCCCAAAACATAAAGTATGGATAATTTTATCCTTAGTTCTAAAGTTGGGGACAAGTGGACAAAAGTAACTTATGATATGACAAGTGTCAAGTTGGGGACATGCATTCATATCATTGGGAAACTTAGCTCAGTGGGGGATTATTTGAGAAACAGACCTTATGAATGGAAGAATAGGGGGGAAACCATCGGACGAACCATCATTTTGAGAGAGTTCACAATGATTCCAAAAACACACTTGGTTATCCATTCAATGATTCCATGACCATTTCAATCATACATTTCATTATCCTTGAGACAACCATTCCACCTTTACGAAACCTATTTCCCCATCCCTTTTGGTTGGTGTACCTGGTTAGCTTGCAGCGGGATTGAAGAAGCGGGTTGTCAGGCCGATGATCAGTTCTCTGGGTGAGAGAATCACTGGGGATTGATTTTTGTAGGTGCTAACCTACAGCTACTACGCTCTGAGACTTCTGGTCCGACCTGTTGTTGAAGCCCTAGAAGGAAAGTGGGGTAGCCGAGGGAATGTTGAGTAGAGAAGGGGAACACTTCCTTGGGTGGGACATGCATGTGGGTAATGAGAGGCTGTAGGTTGTTAGTTGAGTGAGCACCTGAGATGGGTGAGCAGTTCTCTGAGAGAGAGAATTTACTAGGGATAGATTTCTGTAAGTGCTAAACTGGAGCTACAACACTCTGAGACTTCCGGTCCAGCTTGTTGTTGAAGCCCTAGAAGGGAAGTGGGGCAGCCGAGGGACTGTGGAGCAGAGAAGGGGCACACTTCCTTGGGTGGGAAAGGCATGTGGGGAATGAGAGGTTGTAGGCTTTTAGTTGAGTGATCACCTGAGATGAAGTCTTTCCTATTGTCCATGAGCCTTAGCCTGGATAGGAATCCATTTACCCTGGGTGGAGTTCAGTCCCAACTCGGGGGTGATTGACTGTTGAGAGTGATGAACAATGCAATCTATGGCTGGGAGGTTCGTGGGAAGTCTGTAAGCAGTTGGTGACAGTCTTTTAAAAGATAAGTATCAATTGTATGATATATGGATATGTTGTTTTGCTAATTACATGCCCATGTTACGATTTTATCATATATGTGACTATGACTGTTTGTGTGCTTATGGGTGATTTCTTGTAAATGATGCACATCAGTAATTACTGTTATTTGTAATATAAAAGTCATGTTACAGAAAGTAATGGTTTGTTTATGTTTAGATTTAAAGCCTCTGTGAGTGTGTTGTATGTATATGTTTTAGTTACATGCAGTCTAAAGAGTAAATTTAGGTGGCATTGCTTAGTTGACCACTAGGTATGCTACTGTATGTTCCGCAGTATGGGAACGAAAGTGTTCCCTTGAGTAGCATGGTTGGCCTTATGGATGGAAATGTTACCGACTGGCGTCAGATCATGAGTGGTTTCTCTAGAGTGGTGTACTCAGGCCTCAGGATGGTCGGGGGGATCGTTACACCTATCTACTTGTTATTATATTGTTTATTTAATACAAATATGTAAATGATCGATCCTATTCCTCAACCAGATTGATTCTAGTAATATAACGATCTCATATAACTACTCAACAATCTGCTAAACATAGAAAGTGGTTTGGTTCATGGTAGTCTATCCTAGTGTATTCTTTCTCTTTGCTTAAATCACCCTTGATTTTGTGTTGAAGTGGTTGTTGTATTTATTTTTCCTTCCTAGAATTTGTAATAGGGATGATCTCTGATTTGTCAGTATTTATACCATCAACATTAAAGTGAAAATCCCTTGTATCTCAACACTTTCCTCCATTCAGAATATGGATACCATTAGGCTCCAATCAATGGTCATGATGTTTTAAGGCAATGTTCAAGGCCAAATATGGGATTTATGTTTAGTTGTAAAAACATTTTAATTCAAGCAATACCCATGCTACCTTCATGCACTTCATGAATGATGTATGGTTACCCTGTATAGTTCAATTTTTTTAGGTGTACCTCAATGATGTGTTGATCTACAACAAAATTTGGGATGGACACTTAAAGTATATTGCACAAATCCTCCAAAATTTTCATTGGCATAAACTATATTCTAGCATGTATAAATTCATGATCTTTGGTATGAAGAACATGAGAAGATATAGGTCATTTGTGATAGGATTTCCCCAACTGACATCTATGAGTTGCAAACATTTCTTATCTTGGCATTCATTTTTAAAGTAATTTAATTTTGGGTGTCACATGTTGCACACCCCTCAACAAGACTCTATATATGTGGCAATGCAAATAAATCACTTTCCAAATGGTATCAAGCATAATAAAAAACATTCATGAAATTAAAGCACTGATTATGCCTTAGCCTATAACTTCTCTCACATAAAGAAAACATAAATTAAGGCCCAAATTTGTAAACTATATGTGGAGGGCCACATCCATCCCAACACCTCTCCATGTAGCTAACCAACATTCATTATTCCTAAGAAATAAAAAAATCAATGGTGTAGGGCCATTGATTACAAGGCCTTCATTTAAATAAAAATCAAGAACTGTTATCCCACACACCACATCGAGGCCATGTTTGATCTGTTGGACACACTGACCACACTGGGAGGGGGGGTGAATCAACGCGATGCTCTTTTTACACCTTCTTACAAAACTTTAGTTAGCCATCACCATTCACAACATCATTACTCATTAATTCTATGCACACTTAGTTTCTTTCATGAAACATATCTCAATGACATATATTAACAATAAAGAACTATTTACCATCACAATAAAGAATACAATGAACACCAAATATATGTATAAGTTTCTTTTGTATTACTAACTACAATCCTTGGGGTTTATCGCCACCAACTGAAATGAGCACCAAATCAAAGAGAGCACTAAATATCAATGCAAGACCTAGCCTGTAGATCTCAGAACTAGCTGAGTAGAGGAATCGAATCCTCAAGTACACAACTCAACTTGTATATAGAAAGAAATATGTCAAACTGTACCAACAATCTATACCAAGACAAGTGCATCAACTATGCATAATACAACCTGTCACCTTAACCTGTCTCATCAATCTTATCATCCAAATCTTATCTACTCACAATGATCAATAATCAAGTTAACTCTCAACCATATGAAAAATATCACCAAGTTAACCAACAAGATACATATAAAAGTACACCATACTCTCCATAAACCAAATACCATAAGACCTTACACAAGACCATGTGCCAAACCTCACTGTTATGTAGCCTCAAGCATTACCATGTCATGACCAAATGTAACCATCAAAACATGAATATAAACATACATGTAAGTATGTAACAAACCTCGTGTATGTGATCATATACCTACAAACCCTCAACTTCAACAACAAGAGACTAGCATTTTCATCAAACTTTACTTTAGTCTCACATGACTAATTTTGGATTAGTCAACAACCCTAGCTTGCAAAAATCATAATTCTACACGTGTAATGAATAAAGGTCTGCAAATGGTACAAAATGTTCTTTAGTGTCTTTTCTGCAATTCCTCCAGGTTTCACTACTTGGAACCTCCTAGAAAAGGAGTTATAGAAAAAATGGCAGACCTTGCTGAATTTTGTCTTATTCTAGAGAGTGAACTAGTAGAGTATGCCACGCATGGAATATTTTCTGTATGGGTCTGAAAATGGTACAAAAAATACTAAATATTGTACTATAACCAATTAATTTTTTCTCACTGAATTTTGATATTTTATGAAGAAGTTATGATGTTTTTACCCGAAACACATGTTTTAGACTAGTTTTAGGACTAACCACAAACCTTATCTTCCATAGAGTTTAAATCCCAAAATACAACGACCTACAAGATGAAATTTTTATCATAGTTACTTGGATATGTTTTCCTAACAACCTCTATATTTTTCTATCTGAATCATTCTAGAAAAATATTTATTGTGAAAATGGTGAGATGACCTATAAATAACGTACCGTAGAAAGCATCATTAAAAACTTTATCCTCCCTTGAATTTTTGACCTTCTTTACTTCACCTTCCCTATGAAATTCTCCTTAGATATCCTTTGGTTACCTTAGTCACTTGTAGGTATTCAATATTCTTAATAGATGCTAATGGGATATGATTTCTCTCTTATTTATACTTTTCAAGTAGCTTCCTCTAGAAGTATCTACTTAACTACTTTGTCCACTTAACCAAAATTTTCCACTTATCCACTTTGTCCACTTAACCAAATTTTTCCACTTGGCCACTTTTTTCACTTAACCAATTTTTCCACTTAACCACTTTGTCCACTTAGCCACTTTGTCCACTTAACTAACTTTGTCCACTTAGCCACTTTTTCCACTTAAACAACTTTGTCCAAATAACCACTTTGGAGTTTATCCATTTGGTTCTTCCTATAAACCATGACATGACATCAATGATACAACTCCCTTTAATATCAACACATCATTATGACACCACTTGACATCAACCCTTTGACAACAATTACGTCAATGACCATATAATCAATAATCAATATATCAATGATACAAACAAATCACTATGACAATACTTGACATCAACCCTTTGAAATCAATCCTTTGACATCAATCACAACATAGTACAACATGATCACCTCCATGAAACCAAATATTTCACCAAGATGGATTAGCCTCTAGATAACACCAAGTTTGAATGAATGACTTAGTCTATTGGAAAACATCTTTTAAATATGGGATTTATGTTTAGTTGGCAAAGAATTTTAATTCAACCAATACCCATGCTACCTTCGTGCACATTATCAATGATGTATGGTGACCCTATATATTTCAATTCGTTTAGGTGTACCTCAATGATGTGTTGATCTACAACAAAATTTGGGATGAAACTTAAAGCATAATGCACAAATCCTCCAAACTTTGCACTGACATAAACTATATTCCAACATGTAGAAAGTCATGATCTTTGGCATGAAGAACATGACATTATATAGGTTATTTGTGATAGGATTTCCCCAACTAACATCTATGAGTTGCAAAGATTTCTTATCTTAGCATTCATTTTTCAAGTAATTTCATTTTGGGTGTCACATGTTGCACACCCCTCAACAAGACACTATATATGCAACAATGAAAATAAATCACTTTCCAAATGGTATCAAGTGTAATAAAAAACATTCATGAAATTAAAGAACTGATTGTGCTATATGCCAACCTTGTTCTTGTGGTCCATGCCATTTATTCATCATACCAAATCCATAGGGCCTCGAACATCCTAAAAAAATTCATCAACTTTGAAAGTTTCAACATCCTCCTGAATGTAGTTGATGTAAGGGAAATAAGTACTTTTCCTTCCTTATCCAACCCTATCATTTGATACTTATAATCAAACCTCTTGGTGCACCAATATAATACTTTCTAGAAGTTGAAAACCTTTATTTTATATATATGACATTTATTAATCCTTAGACACATGCCTTTTTCTCATTATGTTATTCCTTCTCTAACTCTAAGTATCACTTGTATGTAATGGACCAATAAAAATATCTATCATCTTGAACCAAATAGTTGACAGTGTCACCAAAATTGCTTCACCATTATTCCTAAGCAATGTCTTTCTTATTGTTGTTTTCATATCCAAAATCCAAAAAACAAGTATTTAACCAAATCCTCGTGACCTTCAAAGGATCATACCACTTGCTCAAATCACCAAAAATCTAGGCACATGGTTATTTATACATAATTTACATTTTTTTGTCAATTTATTCATGTTATACTCTCTTTACTAACCATGCCAAGTGTCATCTTGTGGTTCATCCATCTACACCTTTGAGTCACTTATGCATGATGTGGACAAATATACAAAAGTGGAATGGATTGGCCTATGTATTCCTCATGCCACAAGCAGTATAGAGTGTGGATATGTGGATGAAGTGAATGAAGGGCCTTCATGTGAACTTCTACATTCATCATGCCTCAAGCAATGTAGGGCACATAGGAGGGGAAAGGATGGGGGAAACAAAGGGGGTTTCATGCCTACACATATCCTTATTAATCAAAATGTAAAGTGTGAAGGTGCCACATGGATTTAATGGATTTCTACAATAATGCACTAGATTTCACAATCTTGTGGGATAATTCAAAGAATAAGAGTGATAGTTTGCAAATTTTCAAAAGGACTTGAGGCATCATAAATGGTTATAGGGTGAGTTTAAACATTTTCATTATCAACAATGAAACAATCAACTTATCGACTAGGAAATATTATTTAGCAATACAATATGCAACAACTATTGATATTTACCTATCTGAAAAATTTGAGAGGAATGGTTTCAGAACTATAGGCTATGTCAGGTTCAAGAGGGACTACAGACCATTGTTCCCATATGCACCCTACATGCTATTATTGAGAAGTCTAGAAAAAGATCCTCAAAGGTCAATTGTTGCTTCTCTGACATTTGGAAGGTGTTTGACTTTATTCCTAGACAATTATTTATTGAAAAGATTTATGCCCTGAATGTACATTACTTACGAGTGAAAATTACAAGCCCCACCTTTAGTATGAAACATTATTCCATCTAAGTCCTATTTCGACACTTATTCAATTTTCACCAAGTAAAAATCCGTGAATCGTGTAATCAAGCCCAATGTTCACATGTGATTATTATGATCATTCTTGGCACATGCATTTTAACAATGTCTATTTAGGCGAAGGACATGGATTAATTCAATCATATCATTTATAACTATGTTTTATCATTTTATGGAGTGTGGGTACAACCAAACAAATACTTGTCAGACCTATCATCCTCAAGCAAGGGAATTTCTGGAGGGAGGGGGGAAAGTGTTACGATGTCCAACACATCTAACAGTGCAAGATCAATTAGAGGTGAAAAGGTCACAATAAATTTTTGTAGGCGCATGGAATTATTTCTTGTTGAAGGAGGTTCATGTTCTTATAACGATGAGAGAATAAGTGACGTCGAGGTTCCTTTGAGGTACAAACATCTACTGATACCATGGGTACCTAAAAAAATTCCTTAGTTGGACATTTACTTCTGTGTCAATGAGAGGATTTATTGCATTTCTCCATCTTTCGTATATGGTATGGGTCTATTCTCTATGGATGGCATAAAGGTGAAAGATGGAGGACTTGTTGATTTTATGGAGTTTGTTGGACCATGCTACAACTATGGAGATTGGTTGAGGCTGGTCCAATATATGCCAAGTATGTGGAGATATGCAATCTCTACAAATTATATACAACTAAAAGACAATGATCACAATAAAGGAGAAATAATGTATATTAATGGAAGGACAAAGGCATCAGTCAATTTTGCAGGGTTTATTAAGAGTACAAGGCCCCCCAAAAAGAAGAAATAAACCCAATTTTATATTTGAGAGGTGTGAAGGAAATCAAATATTCCTATGTGCAGTGAAAACAATAGCTCCAAGGGAAGAGTTGTTGATCGATTATGATTTGAATGGAATTGATGGAAGCATTTTTATTATCGGGGTAAATATGTTCTATCAGTATGCCAAACCTATAATTAATGTTTTCCTTTTTATATATTTAACACACATTTTAATAGATCATGCTTCTTAGATTAATTTCTAACATTCTAAATTGTCATGCATCTTATAATGTGGTAGGGTGATCATGGGAAGGCATCAACTAGCTCGAATTAGCATGAATAATAATGATTTTCATATCAATTCTTACTTACAATAATTGCATTAACAAGTTTATTTGTTGATGTAGAAGAGAACACCATCAGAGTAATATGATGTGTGGAATGAAATATATGATTCCATCAACTTGGTGGAAACAATTCAAAAGTCCTTGAGAAATACAAATAAGGAATACACTGAATTGGATAGGTCTAAGACACTTACAGAGTAGGGAAAAAAGGATGGGAATTTTAATCCAGGATATAGAAAAATTTTGGGTAATCCCAATGAGAAAAAATATTATTTCAGACATATATTGATTTATTAAAAAAATTTCTGATACCATTATATGAGCAATACTTTAAAATTTTCTTTCTATAGGAAATTTTGAATATGACGGGACAACCTGGTCATGGGGATACTGCTGGAAGAAGTGATGCACAAACCCCATAGCGTCCTAAAATGAGACACATACCTATGAAGGTTATTTGTTTCTTTGTCTATGGATCATAGGACTGAAACTCTTGGGGCCCATGAGACACCCCCACCGTACTTGCTAGACTGTGCTCATGAGGGTCTACAGGGAGAATCTCATGATGATATTGGTTTTGCACAGTCAAAACATTTTTATCATGGGGAAACACATGTTCAAATCTCAGTAACACTCTCCATCAACTTGTTGGTGGACGAAAACTTGGTTCCCTTGAAGATACAAGAAATCTTAGGTATTTTTGAATATGTTAAATAGTTCCTACCATTTGATTGAAAACTACATATTTCATATTATTTTAATCTAATTATCATATTTTTTTTTCCAGGAAACAATATTTTTTATAGGACCTTTCCCAACAAGGCTCTAGATATCTTTGGGCCCACCATTTGAAAATGGTGGAATGCCCATAATAAAGATTTCAAAAATAATCTTATAGACCATATGGTCGGCCTGTTTGGAGATATATTCAACAATTATGAAATCACCTCGAGGGCTGGTACATATTTGAAATATGTGAGAGATCAATATAGGGTTCAATTGAAAAATAACCCTAAGTGTGATTGTCCTTTTCCCATTCCCAAGAGGGATTGGAAGAATATACATGAGGATGCAAAGAAGAGTGCATTAAGAAGCGAAGGGAAGATACCACCTGGCCCTAAGAGGTAATATATGATATTTTGAATTGAATATGTTGAATTTTGTTTATTTCTACATAAAAAGTTGTGATATATTATAACATACTTGAAGTTTTTGGTAGGCTCCTAGAAACATGAAAATCAACAAAGGAAAGACTACATAAACATGAGAAACACAAACTTGGCCAAGGTAGTTACTTGATATTAAAATCTATAATTGTAAGTACCAAATACTTTATTCATATTATATATATCATCATGAAAATTTTGTCTAATTGCATCCAATAAGAAAAAATCCATATCTTATGCCATGCAATGCAGGAGGATACATTCAACAATGCCGCCACAAAAGAAGACTTGATGCTCAACTTCAATTTCAGATTTCAAGTTGTGGTGGAAAATCAACAAAGAAAGGGATCACAGATACAATGCGACCCTTTGAATGAGTTGGTAAATAAAATGACAAGATTGTAGTTGTTGATTACTTGTTTAATATTTTGACAATTGATTTTACCCATCAATTAATTATGTCTCTGTTTTTTTCACAACACCGGTTCATTTGACGATGGTGGAAAACAAGCTCATGATACTAGTGGTTCTCAAACCCATCACTGTATGCGTGTCTTTAAAATAAAATGTATAATATGACGATTATAAATATTTCTCTCGGATTGTGTACTTTAACTTTTCTTGTTTCAATGGTAGAGCATGTAGATGAGGGTGCTCAGAGAGAAGAGGAACCGACGACAATACAACCAATGGTGTCCACTACTCCTGTTAAAAAACATAGTAATGATATTAGTACTAATGAAACACTGCTATGAATAATAACTAACCATGTCCTTTTAATGTTTTTTGTTATTGTACTAGATGCCCTTGTAGTGCATCAACTTCCACATCCTACTACTAGAAGTAGTAGAATGCTTGAGACGACCCATCACCTTTTGGAAACAAAAAAAGACCCAATCGCTGAAGACCAGGATTGAGATGAACACGATGTTGATACACTCATGAGTTTTATATAAAAGAGGAAACAAAAAAATAAGTGATTGTACATATTTTCAGGATAAATTTTATTAATATAAATTGTTGACTGTACAATATTTTGTTTTCTAGTTTTGCGTGGACCTTATATGTTTTGTACGCATATACCTTATTTTGTTCATTTACCTTTAATTATTGTTTTTATACTTGTTATCCATGATTGGGTATGGGGAATTGAGAGTGATGTGAGGGAGGGGGGGAGAGGGGCCAAACGAGCTTCCACCTTCACGTGGTTGGTCTTATTTAGTAGACAATAAATTATTCTCAAAACCAATAGGATCTCATTCATGAGGCATTCCCCTTTGGTATTTCTAGAGAATCATACATGTTTAATTAATATTCAGTCATATAATGTTTAATTCTCTTTGTCAAATGCAAGATCATAGATATTTAGTTATTATCTAGTCATTTAACCTATTATTGTATTTGAAAAACGAAAGTTTGAAGAGCGATCACCTCTACGATCCACAACACATTTTTGAAAAGGTACAATTCAGTGTCCAGTACTAATTCCCCCCTTTTTATAACTACATGGTCTGGGTCTAAGCCACTTATAGAGGAGGGCAAAGAAATGATGAAAATTTTAAGGAAAGATATAGAACATGATGATGATGACAAAGAACCTTCATTTTTTATAGTATTTCCTTGATTGTTTTTTATGTGTCTGGGAGCCTACAAAAAATTTCAAGTATTTTATAAGATATTTCAGATATGTATCAGACACGTCAAAAGAAACTAAGGCAAGACTAGAAAAACACCGGAAATGGAAACTTCTCCAAGGTGGTTACTTGAGATTAAAAAATTGAAATGTAAGTACCAAATACTTTATTCATATTATACATATCATCATGCAAATTTTATTAATATAAATTATTGACTGTACAATTTTTTGTTTTGCTAGTTGTGTGTGTACCTTATATGTTCTGTATGCATGTACCTTCTTTATTTCATTTACTTTTAATTCTTTTTTTTCTACTTGTTATGAATAATTGGA
>CBVK0100670708.1:0-15938 GCA_900067695.1 Picea abies | reverse complement strand
TTTAGTTTTAAGTAAAAATTAAGATAGATACAAGGTGTAGAAAAACATGTATTTAAAATCTACAATGTTTACAGCTTGGTCAACTTCAAAAAATTCTAGAAATTATAATATTCATCCGTTAGATTCAAAATTATAGCCATAATACAATAGACTCTATGTAGATTGTTGCAGTATATTTTATTTCTTAAAATGTAAGTTTAATAATAGATACATTGTTGTAGAAAAAAGTAACTCATTATCATTCCTTTCATGTTTAAAAAATATATTGTTAAACAATTGACATATCAAACCGTGATAAAAAAAAATTGAAAAATAGTCATTTGAAAGCTAACACAATTCTTCACAAGTTTTGTTTTTACTGTAAAGTGAAATTCTAAATAAAAAAATACTTTTGTATGTCAGAAGTTGAAGAACTTGTGAAAATACATCTTTTTTTCTCATAAAACAAGCAAAAGTGTAAACCATATTCATGATTTCACCCGGTTACATGTACAAAAAAAATGCATGTACCTAATTCTCTTATACGAAGAAGGGGATAAATGTGTAGAGATATATTGCAACTGGAAAAAAAATAAAGAAATAGGATAATAAGGACAGTTAAAATATATGAGTCCAAAACTGAGCACTAACCCCTCTAATGGAAATCGCCCCTAGTCCTAATCCGAATAAATGCATTCATCTATCAAAAGGACTTGAGTATATCCCAAATAACAACAATGGAAGTGTTATGCTTGAAACCTTTTTAAGAGGACTTGCAAATAAAAGAGGGTAAAAGAAAGAGGTAAAAAATAAGTGGTTTGGAATGAAAAAAGCATCGAGGAAAGGGTAACTCAATCGCCAATTTCACACTCCAAAAAGGCACTCATGGAGGTGAGTCCATACATTGTCTTTCATGTTAATGACCCCATGCCCAGAAGTAAACCCCATGACCACCTCATACTCATTACATATGTTTGATTAGTTCCTCTAGGAAATATCTCTCTACTTAGGTATTGGCACACCTAACAGGTTCCTTTGATTTCCATCCCATACCTAAACTTTCCAAATTGCATAAATTCTTGGACTTGTGTGACGTTTGAAGGGGATACCCAATGGGAGTTGTTCATTTGGCTTCTATATTACTTGATGGCTTACTTTATATTATTCTTAGGACTATTGAAGCTCATGATTGTTGTTTTTACTTGATTCCATGGTTTTGACTAACTTGAGTGCACCTAAAATGGTTTTTGGAGAAAGTTCTGGTACTTTCACTCTAGGAAATTATGCACTTTGTACATGATACAACATGTGTGATGCATAATTTTTGGCCATTTGATGATTGACCCCCTTCAAATACATCCTCTGACACCTCCTAGACTTTGTACGATGTATAAATGGGATCTCATTTGACATATATGGTTACGATAGCAGACAGATGGGTAGAAATCCCACACCTTGGACATTACACCCATACTTCATTCATCATTTGATGGAGGATATTGCATTTGATTATTCTTGGACACCACTCAGGTATGTGATGCATGATCATTCCACCTGAACGTTGACCTTCCTCACCTTGGACATTGGGCTATTGATTATGATGTCATGTGTTATGGTTTGTTGATGTTGATGGAGCTTGTTGGCCATTAGACACCACTTGATGACTTTGAGACAAGATATGTCACTTAATGAGCATATTCCACTGTACCTACATCGTATGATGATGAAACATGACCTTGGGAGGATTTATTCATTGTTTGGGATCTTGACGTCACCACATGTGTGGCCTTATTTTGTTGTATTTGCATGAATTTTCACTTCTGGAGAATTTCTGAGTGATCGACCCCACCTTGTATCATGGATTATTATCATTTTACTCTATTATTATGGAAATCAGTTCTTGGTCATCTCATATAAATAGAGGGATTTCTCGAATTATTCATTCATCACTCTCACACTTGTGGGAAAAGTGACTACTTGTCTTTTTTCTCTCTTGTTTTTCTTGGAGTACTTGTGTGCTCCTTTTAAAGGAGGGTTATGTTGGATGATTTTATCTTGTTGATGGATGGATGTTTAGTTAAGGTTTCCTCATGCATTGTTCTTGACCTAGTAAGTGTTCTTCTTCAAGTTTATGCTTGTGTGTGGTGTATTTTGGTGCATGCACTTTTAGATGGTTAATTGTTTCATGTTACCTTGTATGCTAGAAACAATAGGTAGGAACAAGATTGTTTATCCCCCTCCCTACTTTCATTTTCTCGTAAATGTTTGAAGCAATTAAGACTTTATTCTAGGGATTAATATTTTTTATACCCTAGGTTTTTTGTCTTATCTATTTCAAGTCCTAGAGATTAATATGGTTTATCCCCCTAGGGTTTGACCTAGTTCAATTAAGACCTTATTGCTAGAAGATAGAGAAGAAAACAACACCTAGGGTTTATGAGGGTATATTCCCTAGGTATTGTTTTCAAGAAGTTTGGGTTAGGGTTTATGATGGTATATGTCTTACTTTGATCTTCACCTCTCTCTTTCCTCTAGTAATTTTCATGGTGTTTTCCTTGACTCCACTTTCCCAAGGAAAGAGAAAATGACACTAGTCTTGTGATTGCAAGTGATGGTTGAAAACCTAGTTATAGTTAGAAAACACTCTCTCTCAAAACTCTCCCTTAATTTGAATTTATGATATCATTGGAAAGTTATTTATACTCCAATGCTTTGAATAATCATTGATAATATTTTTGTTGTCATAAGTTGAATGCTATAGCCATTAGGGCTTGTGTAAGTTGATGAATATTTACTTAATATTGCAGAAAAAATTGCTCAAAATCATTTTTTAGCAATTGGATATTATTCTACTTGTTGAGGGATAAATTCTAAGATATAATTGTTAATTTTCTAGTCTGATTTTATTATTGTTGTTCCAAATCATGTGTTATTGATATAAACCGGTTTACTACTGTAATTTTACAACAACAATTGGTTTTACTTGGTATCTAATATCTAAAGGTGAATGGTATGCAATATAACTATGTAATTGCCTATTATATGCATTGGAATGTTTTTCTCTCGCACAGGTTAACCAATTACCTTGATCAAACTAATTCTACATTTTATCTTTCCTATACCTAGCCTAACTTATTGAGTGACTAATATAGGGGGGTTATAGACTTGCCTCACCTTTATCTAACATCCCTTGAGGTCACTAGGGAATCATCCCTTGTTTTGGACCTCTTTCCTTCACTAAAACAATGGAAGTACTTGCTTAGGTGATAGTGACAAGTTCTTCTAGTTGTTACATAAGATTGGCATATTATTGAAGGAATTGCTACAAATCATGTGACAACATATCAAACATTCTATTGTTTGAATGGATAAACATATCAATCAGAATTTGAATGTGTAAAAATGGTCCAATCATACCAAATACTTTATGAAATATTTGAAACATGTTTTTTTCTAAACAAAATTGTTTTCAAATGGAGTTTAGATCATGTACTAATCCTGAAGCCATATTGGTGAATAAACAAGATAAAAAACTATTCCATGGTTTGAGAGAATTTCACAGGTGATTGGGCCTAGTTCTTCCCATCAACAACTTCGAATCTACAACTATGGAAGCATCCAAAATATCCCTCGAGGGTATCACAAACAAAGTAAAGAAAACAACAAATATTTTTTATAAATCTAAGAATCAGAAGGTGATGCAGGAGCATTTCACCTTCAAAATCAACCATGTTGATTGAACTAGGGGTATTTACATTCACTAAGGGAGTGGATTCCCTAAAACTTCAAATTAATGTAATTTCTCATGTTTTAGTTGGATTATAGAAGGATAGGGTTTGTTACATTTAGTTGAGTTTAGGTAGATTATCCTAAGTATGGAGGATTCGATTCCATTTGATCCTTATCAATTGTAAAGTACAAGAGTGTTATTATGGTCGTTAGTTATGTAATATAATGGATTTATTGATGGGATGGAATTTGACCTTC
Organism: Picea abies; assembly: GCA_900067695.1. Taxonomy (NCBI): domain Eukaryota; kingdom Viridiplantae; phylum Streptophyta; class Pinopsida; order Pinales; family Pinaceae; genus Picea; species Picea abies. The sequence continues at coordinate 11,972 of CBVK0100670708.1, read as the reverse complement.
CATGGTTAAAATTGTAAGCCTACAAGAAATCAATAGGATTTTGTGTGTAGAGACAAAGAGAGAAAGGGGAATTGAGTGTGTAAGAGGTCGAGTGTGGCCAGCAGATCAATCAGAGGCCAACTGAATGTAAATTAGGCCAGAAGAGTGAGGAGGCCTTATGTAAATTATGTACAAAGATTCATAAATATAATTCATGTAGTTATTAATTCTTCGTGTGAGTGTGGAATTACGTACTCCTTTTTATTTATGCTTCCTCTGTAGGATATCAAAGTCCAGACTGGACTCTCATAGAGTGTTTATTGTAGGATTTTATGCAAGAATAGATAAGTGTTACAGGTTTGGATGCAGTAGAAACTACAGTATCATTGATCATTTATCACTATAAGGATCAACGATCTAAATAGCGTCAAACTATACCATGAAGGAAGGATCATTTATAACCATAGGATCACCCAATAGTTAAGTCCTAGTTGTTGGATAGAAGTTAGAATGATTCTATAGAAGTCCTAGTTGTTGGATAGAAGGATTCTATATGGCCATCCATTCTCGATCCAGATCAACGGACGAGAGTGTATCGAGAGTTAAAAGACACATAGAAGTTAAGGGAGAATTGTGATTGTTCGATCCAGATCCAGATCGACGGTTCTAGTTATAGCGAACCATGGGCATCAGGGTTTCTAAGGTGTTGGAGGGTTGAAAATTTTTGAGGTCTCGACAATGAGAAACTTCGTGCTCACGTAAGGAACTCCACACATGAGGTGGCACATGGAGACCAAGCCCCACGATATATGGTTTCTATGGAAAACCATTTACAGTGAAGATTAGGTCTTTATTCAATAGATCGACAACCCTCATCGAGATCGAGATACATCAAGATAACATCAAATCCCACTTAGGGGAAGACACATGGAATCAAGTTTCTGGACTAACTAGATTTATGTGGTGGTCGACGTTGTGAGTTGAAATATAATCAACGATCCATACTAGATCCATGATCCGGATCGACAGTGATCCATAGTTGAACTGTATCCTAGAGGAAGAGATCATGATATTTGATCACCAGCGGGATCAATAGTCCATGTTAGAACACCCATATTTTTCAAATACTTCAGTTATCAAAGGGTTGGAGCCACCTACTTCCCAAATAACAAAACGATACACATAAGCCTCAAAAATTGGATTTCGGGATTTCGTAGATATTACAGTTATACATATCAAAGCTCTCAATGTCCTAACACGTGAAACAACGAAGTCGGTTAAAGTTTAATCACGATTATTGAACCTTTAAGCAAGGATTATCACTTTTTAATACATCATGCTTTCATGTTTCAGGAGTCACACCTCGAAATGCCCTTCGAATGTCCGATGTGCGAAGTTGCAAAACCAACTTGAGATAAATCTGGTCAATTACAAGAATAATGATAAATAAGCCATAGTTAATTGTTATCGCGATTTCACGACTCAACGGTTTTTACCTTGAAGCAACACATTTGTAACCCCAATACCCGAGGTCACAAAATTTATTAATTAATCGTGGTTAATTCAAAAATTAATTCTAGTCACAGTTAATCAACCAAATCGCAGTATCACCAATTCGGGGATCATGGTCTAAGACTAAGAGTAAAATCACCCGAGACTGTGAACATCGAAAAAGGGATTAAGGACTAATCACACTCAATTAAAGGATTAAACTAGATTAATTAATTCCTTAAACAAATCTTAACCTGTACAGCTTACGGACAAAGAGCTAAACGTTTATGTGATCTTCCCAAGTCATGAATTATCAAGAATTTATGGCATTTATAAGAAAGTTAGTGAAATGATTTATAGGAAGATCTTGTTTTATCTCCAAATATTTCTATTAAATGATTTAAACACTCTATCAACAAGGACTCGGACAAACTTGAGTGTTCAAAGAGAAAGGATTTCCATCATTATTTTAAATTTCCTTCTACTTTTCAAAGAGCTAGTTTACCGAGATAACCTTTGTATGTGTTTTCATTTTTGTGATAGTAGACCAAATTGCAAGGTTCTATATCATGGCTCCAAGGAAAACTCCCAAGACAAATGGTGAGAATTCAGGTCAAAGTTTAGATATTATTTCTGATACATCACCTAGAAGCATCAACACTGTCAAAACATGGACACATGTCTCCAAAATTTTTCAATACGAGCTGATAAATTGTCCAGACGATTCCAGCGATAATGAAAAAGATGACTTATCCAGCAAATACAAAAGTGTCGCTCAGTCAGATAGACACAAGATAGCAGAAAGGCCAAGGCTTTTTCCCTATTATGGTATGATCAGATGGGCACTGGACCATGTAGATATCCCGACTAAGAAAATATTCAACGACCAGAAGGTGGCGATTGGGAAATTCAGGCCAGAGCATCTACAGGAAATGTACAAATTTTCCCCCACACCAAAATTTACTCACAATGTTGAATTCCTAGAGGGTTTCAAAAATAAAGAATGTGAGCAATTTGGGAAAATCTTATCCGACCTGATCAAAGATTGGTATTCACACCCTACAAAATTCAGAGCCGATTCTAATGGAATTTATACAATCTCATCTTTAGAGCCACAATTCATGTATATAGTAATGATGGTTTGTAGACTCTATGGGAAGGAGGACACTGCTCACTTCTTTCTCCCATGGGTACCGCTTATCCACACAGTAGATGAGGGTTTCTCTTTTGACTAGGCTAAATTGTTGTCAGACAGTCTGGCCAGTCGAATTACAGAATATCGAGCACAAAAGGCCAATGGGAAAGCATCTTCATTTTTCATGGTTGCTTATATTATGGATTCCATTTTCTTCATGACACCTTTTCGATTAATGAGCTGGAGTTGGACTCCAACTAACGAAGATCCTATTCATGTGTACCACTCAAAACTCTGGGAAGATAAAGCCAAAGACTTCGTCTATGAGATTTTCAATAGGGTAATGGTACAAATGCATGTCTCTATCTTCGTCCATCCGCCTCTTAGGATTTCAGATAAAATCATGGCCAACCTAAGTAGCATGGAAAACTAGTATATAGAAGCAGAGTTTTCATACATTAGGGTTTTTGGCTTCTCTGTTCCCCCATATGCCAAGAAGAAAGACTCCCAGAGACAGATACACCAGGGAAACAGGTCGAGGATAAAACAGAGAGGCCCTTGAAAGGGGTCGAAGACACAACATTACTCACATCAAGTGGACCAAGCACAGATGCTGCTATGAAACAAACATCAAAGGAAATCGGCAGTCCCATTCCATTTGTTACCCTCTTACAATCTTCCAAGGAGAACCCCGGCGCAGGGACAATATGAAAATAAGATATGAAACTTATCTCTGTGGAAGAGTTACCTCCCAATGAATTCTTTTTTAGTAAGAAAAGAAAGGTCGTCGTGAAGTGAGAGGCGCACCATCTATTGGGTACAGCGGTCAAAAGATACAAAATATTAACAGACGATGAAGCCCTAGAAGAGGAATAATTCATTGATGAGATAGCAGGAACATTGGGGGCTTACGCAACTGCAAATCAATATTCAGTTGGAACTTTGAGGCAACAGTTGAAATAAAAAAACTTGTTAATCAGCAAATTGCAGGCTCAGATAGCAATAGTAGAGGCGACAACCAAGAATGAGGCAAACAAATATTTCTAGCAGGCCAGAGAAGTGGATCAATAGAAAATCAAACAACTCAAATCCAATCTTGAGCAAATGCACCAGTCAGATCAAACAAGCCAAAAACAGCTCAATCAACAAGAGGAATTAATAAAACATCTACAGTCTAAATTTAATTCTACTGAAAACTGGGTCATAGATATAAAAATATTCCAAGCTCAAGCCACGAAAATACAAAAGAAGATATAAGTTGCTCAGTAGAGTCTACTTACTAAAGTAGAAGTCATCCAGGATCATTCTCAGATGATAGATCAAGACTTGGACAATATTTTCTTAAGAAAAAGAGAAGCTAAGGTGGCTCGAGGTACTTTCCAGGAAGCTATTATATCAACGGCGAAGGAGGAAATGGTCATTTCTTCTAGATTATCCATTCGAGAACAAACCAGAGGTAATATCCCGCTAAAGGTATGGGAGCAAAATATAGTAGAAAACAGGAAAATGGCTAAGGAGGCAAGAGATTCTTCTGAAGAAATATTCGGTCTTCTAAATAAAAATTTGTTAGATATTAATGAGGAAAGTAGCTTTGGAATGTTGGGTAAAATGAACATAGCCAAACATCTGGTAGACATTAAGGAAAATTTGAAAAGAGGCCTCGTTGATCTCTCCCAGATAAGTCAGGTAGACCTTGCCCAAATAGATAAGTGGTTAGTAAAACCAAATCTACTACTATTGGCTATTATCACAGTAGATGGGAAAATAGGAGAAAGACTGCCATAGCTGGAAAGAAAGTCTTACACCTTTGACTCAAATGACCAAACTGAGCCTCCAAAGTTGTTAGCTCAGTTAATAGAAAAGTGTATCAAATGTATTGATCAAGGTAAAAGGAACATTTCTGGGGGAAAATAACACAGTTGTATGTATCACCTAATGTTGGATCTAGGAGACAAAGAAAAGCAAGAGTTTTGCCAACATGAGAAACTACAGGGGATAATAAAGTGAAGCGCTTCATTGTCTCTTTTTTGTTACTGAATTCTTTAGAATGATAGAATTTCAAATGCCAAAATCTAGTATAAATATATATTTTGAAAATGCACAAGGGTTTCTTTTTTCCAATTGTAAAGGACAAGATTCTCTTTATTGAGAATTAATACAAATGCATGCCAGAGATTCTACATATCTTCTATTCTAAGTTATGTGTTTTTCCTCTGTATTCATTGCCAGTTAATACAAGACCTGTATGTTATTTAGATGTTATATTTTAAACTTCATTGAAGGTTACATCATTCACTTTCTTCTTCTATTACAGAGTAAGATTATTCAGCATTTGATGTCTTGCTTTGATTAGCATCTTTATGTTTTTCTTCGATTCATTCAATTTTTTCAAATTTAACTCAATTACGGGACACAGCCTCTTAGTTGTTATATTATTAATTCTTTTTAAAGAACTTTATCGTTTTATTTCGATTGTGAAAGGCAAACCTTTAAAACCTTTTTCTTTTCCCCCATGACTCTACCTGTTACAAGATAGCCCAACATTGAACCTAGTCTCACAAATCAAACCAGTATTGTGTTAAACATTTTTAATACTATATTAAAAACCGCCACCACCCGGGTTGAACTTGAACGCTCATGGGAATCCATTGAACGGGATATAAGTTCCTAGGAACAATTGGAATCTAGACAGAGACAACTCAGAAATTAGCCATAGCTTCTTTTCCTCTAGTTGTTTTTTCTTATTTTTACATCATATACCCTTTTTTGGATGCCTAGACTCTATACTTTATAGCCTTAAGTACAGACTCTAGAACAACATCTTTCTAGTATTGTTTCCAGGGAAGCAGAGACGAAATCATTTTCCCCAGGAGACTGACATTTGTAAGTTTCTACTCTTTGATAGTGAACAAAGAATGAACACTTTCTAAAGGATAAGATTTTATTATTCACTTGGCGACTCCACATTTAACTAAGTTGGCATCTGGTCGAAGGAACAACGGGAAAAACCCAGATGGTAAATAGACCACACATGTTTTTGATCCCAAAAAAATACTAAAAACAAGAGGTTCCCTTAAGCCGACTGTTGTAGTCTACCAGCCTAAACACACGCAGTCTAAGGCTAAGATTCTGCTTGAAATGATAACTTCGCGACAGGTTTCCACCCAAACCCTTTTTGGAGAAATGTCATCTAAGACAATTGAATTCAAGACCCTAAACCCAAATTTGTCTTTCTCAAAAGTTAAATCTGAAGCTCACCCGACCACTTCCTACGTAAATGAAGGTGAGAATCCCTTAGTAAAACTCACATCGATTGATATCCCACCAACTCTTCGGTTAGATTTCCTGACCTCACAAAGTCTCAAATACTATATTGTATACTCATATTCCACATCTGCGGGTTCTCCCATTTACATATCTTGTGAATTAGAGGAACTGAGTCCCTGTATCCAGTTCCCCCCTTCATCAGTTTTCCCTTCTCCTGATAAAAAACTCTCAGAATATTTTTTGCATCATCCCAAAGAAGCTTAAAAAACGTTATATATCTTTGGAAATCCTCTTTATAACTTACCCATCTTTCCTCCTAGAATATCTATGGCAGTTGTAAGAGGAGAAGGAGGGGGGGGTCAAGGCCCTCCCCCCCACCACCCCCTAGGATTTTCACTAAAGTAGCCACCATATATGCTCCTCTAGTCCTCCTGGTGTCTCTTCATGATCTACCCGAAAACTGCATGAAAAACCTACCTAAGTTTACAGGGGAAGGAGACACAACCGCAGCCAAGCATATAAATTTCTTTGATCAATTCGCAGATATTCTAGGTCTCGAACATGAAGACGTATATTCACAGTTGTTTTTCCAAACCTTCAAAGGACAAGTAAGAACCTAGTTTCAAAGTCTTCCCACAGGTTCTATTTTATCCTATGATGCGCTAGAAACCTCTTTTCTCAGACAATGGGGTGAGAGAAAATATCACTTATACTATTTAACTGAGTTTGTGGCCTTAAAAAAGAAAAGTTCAGAAACTGTCATTGAATTCTTTCAAATATTTAACAAATTATATAATAAGACCCCAGTGAAAGTTAAACCGTCCCAACCTGCAGCCAAGGTAACCTTTGCGGGAGCCTTTGAACCTGATTTCGCACTATTATTGAGAGAAAGGAGAGTGGATGACCTAACTTGAATGCAAGATGATGTCATAGAGATTAATCAAACATGATGGATTTTGGTAAATTAAAAACAAAAATAGAAACGGGGAACAAAGAGACCAAATGCTTTAGATAACAAGCAGGACCCTTAGGATCTAGGAGATCCTTAGATGATAAAATGTATGATATGACTAGGATAATAAAAGAGCTATCAAATAAAATTTCAAGGATGGAGCTAGATCAATCCAAAGCAGATCAATTTGTTAAGAGAGATTTCAGAAGAAACCCCAATCCTCAGATACAACAAAGATAGGTTAAAAATGAAGACTGAAAGGTTCAAACTCCTTTAAAAAATGAAAATTTTATAGGAGGGAATGACATGCAAGAGTTTGAGGATCTAGAAGAAGATGTGAACAATTTGGGCAACAAATGTATACAACCTCATTTGACTAAGGAATATTATGAGAGGTCTCTAGAACAATCATCAAATAAAGATAGCAACATAAATAATACAAATGATTCTACCTATCAAGGAATAGTCGATACTATAATGGCCAAACTCCAACACAAGTACAATATAAGGCCTAAAAATAAAGCTATACCAACTACTCAACCAAGGAAAATCCTGCCAAGAGGTGAAACATACGAGCCCGCTCCAAAAGACACCACGATACAGAACACCAAAATAAAAGGAGTAGACCCATGAAATACCAAAATAAAGGAGGCTGAGATCCAAGCTCAGAAAACTAAGGTAGCCGGAACACAGACATTGTAAACAAAAATAACTGGAAATAAACAGTGCAAACAAATAAGTCAGAAAGGAAAGAGACTGAAGTACCAAGCAGAGAAACTGAGAAGATCATAGGAGGTTTCAGCTTAGAGAATGAAATTAACAAAATCAAAATACTGATACCTCCGGTTGAACTGGCAAAGAATCCCATTTACTGAAAAAAAAAAAAATCACCAAAATGATAAATTTTTCAGATATGGGGAATCAAGATGATGTTATAAATTTGGAAGATGATAAGCCTAATATAATTTTTGGTCTGCATTTTGAAGGGGCCAGAGACACCGTTGCTTCTTTCTACATTACTCTAAACCTGCATGATTATCTACTACATAACTGCATGCTGGATTCTGCAGCCTCGCATAACGTGATGCCCAGGGCTATTATGGATAGACTTGGCCTCAAAATCACTAGGCCATACAGATACCTATATTCATTTGATTCGAGGAAAGTCAAATGTGTAGGCATGATCAAAGACTTGGTAGTAAATATTGCACAGATCCCAGTAAAAAGTGTTCTGATGGATGTAGTCATTGTTGATATACCCTCAAAGTATGGTATGTTATTATCCAGGTATTGGGATGCTAAGCTTAGAGGGTCCCTTCAACTAGACATGACATATGCCATGATTCTCGTTTTCGGAGGACAGTTCACCCGATTGTACCAGGAAACACAACTGGCATACATGGTAAATGATCCACATAACCCTAGCAATTACCCTATTTATGTCATTGATCAAGATCTTGGAAATTGTATTTTATCGATTGGTGACGATATAGATGAATGTGTTGAAGATGTCACAGAAGGGAATAAAATAGAAAAGATAAAAGAAGGTATATATAGCACTGGAACTTAGAAAAAAAATTTCAATGGCGCTTCATCATGTGAAGGAGAAGGTGTAGGTGTACTCTTTGTAGCACCTGGAGATGATTTTTTCATTCCTTTCTCTTAAAAACTACAGTGGGACATAGACTACACAAATAATGTATGCGAGTACGAAGCCCTGGTTTTGGGATTAGAGGCCGCCATAAAATTAAACATAAAAAACTTGGAAGTCTATGGAGATGTGGAATTAATTGTGAAACAAGTGAATCAGAAGTATCATGCCAAACATACTAGATTGAGATCTTATAGAAACTACACCTGGGATTTAATGGAAAAAAATTTATCGTCGGTTAATGTCCATTACATTCCCCATACAGAGAATCTACAAGTTGATTCGTTAGCCAAAGAAGCCTCAACTTTTTCACCTCCTATATCTTTAAATCTTAAGTATCACATAGAGGTGAGACACATACCCTCCATATCGAACAACATACAACACTAGAAGGTATTCAAAGACGACGAAAAAATCAGAAAATTCCTCAAAATGGTGGAAGATTTTGCTGAAACGCACATCGACCAGGAAAACCAGAACGATCATAGCTGGATTATGAAAGAAGGAGAAGATCCTCAAGAATTCCAAGATAATATCGCAAATCATCTCACATTAGTACTAAAAAATAATCAAATCCCTAAAGGTCTAATTCCCCTAGAAAGATTATTCGACCATAACGATATGCCTTTGAAATCTACATTGCAGCCTTAGCCAGAGGAAGTCGAAGATTGTGATATAGGAACTAAAGAGGAACCTAGAATGGTAAAAATATCAAAGTATATTCCTCCTGAGATGAAAGGTAAGTATACAAACTTACTCGGGCGATATAAAGACATTTTTGCATGGTCCTATGATGAGTTGAGAACCTATGAAACCACTGTGATCGAACACAAGATCCCTTTAAAACCTGGTGTTAAACCTTTTAGAAAAAATCTCAGGCAGATCAATCCCATCCTACTATCTGTGGTCAAAAAGGAAGTTAAAAAACTACTAGATGCCAAAATAATTGTACCACTCAGGTACTCGGAGTGGATAGCCAACCTGGTCCTAGTCAGGAAAAAGGGCGGGGAAATCAGACTATGTGTCGATTTTAGAAATCTAAATAAATCATCTCTTAAAGACAATTACCCACTACCCAAAATGTACCATGTGTTAGAAAAAGTAGTCGGAGTGAATAGGATGTCCATGATAGGCGGTTTTTCCGGTTACAATCAGATTGTTTTCAACGAAGACGATAAAGAAAAAACATCCTTCACCACCCCTTGGTGTACATTTATGTATGATAAAATGCCTTTTGGTTTAATGAATGCAGGTGCTACCTTCCAATGGCCTATGGATATCACCTTCGTCGGTGAAAGATATAAATTCGTGGTTATCTATCTTGATTATCTAACCGTTTTTTCTAAATCTAATGAAGATCATCTTATACATCTGAAGCAAACGTTCAAGAAATGATGCAAATTCAGTTTTTCTTTAAATCCCAAGAAGTCACACTTTGCATTGAAAGAAAGTAAACTCTTGGGCCATATTTTGTCTCGCAACATAATTAAAATTGATCCTAAAAGGGTCGAATCTATAAACACTATAAATATTCCTAGAAATGTAAAAGAAATTCAGTCATTTTTAGGAACAATAAATTTTTTGAGAAGATTTATCCCGAACTTTGTTGAAATCATGAAATTGATCACATATATGCTAAAGAAGAACAACGAAGTAAAATGGATGGTAGAATCTAAAGTGTCATTTGTATGTATCAATAAATTTATAAGCGAAGCACCCGTACTATCAAGCCATGATTACCTGAAAGAATTTCTGATTTTCTTGTTTGCATCCAAACACATAGTTGCGATAGTACTCCTCCAGAAGAACGAAGAATATTTCAAGAAACCAATAAAATTCTTCAGTAAAAGCCTCAGAGACTCATAATTGAAATACGACATAATGGAAAAGCAGATGTATGCTATGGTAAAGGCATTGAAGGCCTTCAGAACCTACGTGTTACACTCCAAGGTAATTGCATATGTACCCACCAGTTCTGTAAAGGATATGTTTTTTTAGCTCAACAGTGATGGGAAGAGGGGTCGTTGGCTTGCTAAAATTCAAGAATTTGATCTAGAGGTGAAACCAACGAAGCTCGTAAAGGTACAAGGTTTGGCTAAGTTATTAGCTGCATCTAATTTCAGAGCGCTCAGAATAAATAACCTGCAAGATTATGAAGGATATGTGGACATAGATGAACTCGATGACCAAATAGCTACAACCAGGATCAAATAGAAGTTTTCCTCATCGGGTTGGTATAAAGACATAGTATCTTACCTTCTGACCCTGAAATTCCCAAGTGATTTATCTCCATCTAAGGCTAGGAAACTGAAATTGCATGCGGTGAAGTATTGTATATCTGAAAGCTAACTGTATTGGAAAGACCCTCTAGGATTTCTACTGGTTTGTTTAGTAGAATCAAAACAGAAAGGGTCATAAAAATATTTCATGAAGGAGTATGCAAAGGACATCATGCGTGGAGAGAAACAGCGTATAAAATCTTGAGGGTAGGATATTACTAGCATAAACTATTCTTAGATGTCAATACCTAAGTCCAAGCCTGTAACTCTTGCCAATTATTTGCAGGCAAGCAAAAAATCCTAGCACTACCCTTGGTCCCAGTTAAAACGGAAGCCTCATTCAAACAATGGGGGTTGGATTTTATAGGCGAAATTAATCCATATTCCAACGCTCAACACAAATGGATCCTGACCTCTACCGACTATTTCACAAAATGGGTAGAGGCCATTCCAACTAGAAAAACGACAGATTCGATAGTAATAGACTTCCTAGAAGAAAACATACTATCTAGATTTGGCTGTCCCCAAAAAATAGTTACAGATAATTCCCAGGCATTCAAATCTATGGAAATGGTTAACTTTTGCCAAAAATACAATATTATACTGGTTCATTCTACAACATACTAGCCCCAAGGCAATGGACTAGTTGAGTCATCAAACAAAAGCTTAATTACCATAATTAAGAAAATGTTGAACGAAAACAAAAAATCCTGGCATGTGCATTTGAAATACGCCTTGTGGGAAAATCGGATAGGCACGAAGAAATCAATTGGTACTTCTCCATTTCAAATGGTATACAGGACTGACGTAGTGTTACCCATTAATTTGGCCCTTCCTGTGATGAAACTTTGGTAAGATGAGAAGGAAGAACCAAATCACATCACAAGAAGAATAAATCAGTTGATTGAAGTTTAGCAAAACAGAATTTAAGTGGACGAAAGACTGTAGAAATATCAAGACAACATGAAAGTATTGTTCGATCATAAGGCTAAAGGTAGGGAATTCCTCCCTAGCGATTTGGTTTTGAAATGTGATGCTAGAAGGGAAGACTTGGAAAAATATGGAAAATTTGATCATATCTGGTATGGACCATTCAAAGTCACAGCTTCTGAAGGGAAGAACTCATTTATGTTAGAAAATTTGGACGGTAAAATTCTCAACTGTTACAGGTATGAACTAACTGAGAGGGGGGAGGTGAATCAGTTAGTGTAGATTATT
>CBVK0100670707.1:0-15939 GCA_900067695.1 Picea abies | reverse complement strand
ATATATATATATATATATATATATATATTAATAGACATATTGTTTTAGGGATTGGCCATTTACTGGGAGGGCGCCAGGTTTCCCCCTCAGGTTCTATAACCGATAAGTGTCTGCCCCAATATTCTCGACCACCTAGAAAGGTCCGAGCCATATATTCTAAAACATAGAATGTTTGACTTTAGGCTCATTTTCTCTGTCCCATTTCAATACTGAGTATCCTACTTCAAAATTCTTCTCTTTATCCTTATGCCTATCAAACCATCTTTTCACTATCTAATGGTGGGCCATGAATTTTGACTTAGCTTTTTCCCCTTCTTCTTCTAACATGAGAAGAGTGTCAATTCTTCGTTGTATGACTGATGAAGGTTGTCCTCCGGAATCTTGGGAGAGTTGAAGAGATGGAATATAAAGCTTGTTCGGGAGAATGGCTTCATGTCCATAAAATAGAAAGTATGGGGAATTTTCTATAGCTTCCTTGGGTGTGAATCTATCTTCCCATAAAGCGTTATGCAATATATTATGCCAATTTATCTAGTTGTCTACAATTGTTTTCTTCAATATTCTCACCAAGTTATTATTAGTTGATTCTACCACTTCGTTTCCCTATGGATATTAATTTGCAAAGTATCTAATTATGATTCCTTTGTCTATTGAAAACTTTGTTAATAAGGTGGAAGAAAAGTAACCTGCATTATCAAAAACAAAGACAGAAGGGACACCAAACCCTGTGATCAGTTGTTGTTATATGAATTGGATTATCACCTTCTCATTTACATGGGTTAGAGGAATAGATTTTTCCCATTTTGTGAAGTAATCAGTGGTAGTAAGTATGTACTTGTGTTGTTTTGAATAGCTTGGTGTAATTTCTCTTATGATATCTAACCCCCATTTCTCAAAATCCCTAGAAATGATCACTGGTTGGAGAGGTTTTGATTCTCTCTTCTCTCTCCCAATGCTTATTTGACAAGTTTTACAGTTCCTAGCATAGGTGTGAGTGTCCTTGAACAAAGTCGACCAATAATAACCAACTCTCAATATCTTATGAGCGATGGCGTTTCCTACAAAATTTCCACCAACAGGGCCATCATGGAGCTCTTTAAGAACTTTGTCTTCATCTTCACGTTTGATACATCTTAAGAGTACCCTATCATAATTAACCTGGAAGAGTACCGAATTTATGAGGCAATATTGTGCAGATTTTAACTTGAGAGCTCTCCTTTCCCTAGGATTGAGATTTTCTAGGCAAGTCCCATGGTGAAAGAGATAATTCAAAATCTCATACCAAGACTCTAGCCATGGGGAAATGTATTAATCTTCACCACACCATAATTCCATTTCATTCTCCCATCCAGAGTCTTCATTTTCTTGGTCCTGGGATTCAGCCGCAATTTCGCATAACCCTTGTTATTTAAATAGTTTTGTGGGTTTTATATCTAGATCAAATTCATGGATTAATTCCATCCATTTCCCTCTTCTTCCCCACATATCTTGTTGAGTGAACAAGGATCAGACCACAAGATGAGGTACGATTACTTTGGTATGGTTCTTGAGGATGTAAGATCTAAAGTGTTTCACCACTTTATATATCGCATAGGCATGTTTATCAATAGCAGGATAATTAAGTTCGAATTCTTGTAGGTTAGTGCTCATGAATGACACTAGAGCCTCTTTGTTTTCATTATCCTTCTGAGTCAATACTGCAGCTAACGATTGGTTATAGGTGAAAGTATAGAGGAAGAAATCTCTATTAAAATCGGGACTTCGTAACACGGGGGCTTGAGATATAGCATTTTTAATATTGTTGAAATTATCCTTTTGTTCATTGGCCCACTTAAATTCAACATCTTTGTGGATCATATTTTGTAGTGGTCTGACAGTCTCGACAAAATCAGGTGTGAATTTTCTCACAAAATTGATTTTCCTGAAGAAGGATTGCATTGTCTTTTTGTTGTGAGGTAATGAGATATGAGTTATAGCTTTGACTCGCTCAGGGTCTATACGAATTCCATCTTGGGATATAATATGACCTAATAGCCTTCCTTTCTCCACACCGAAGATAGTTTTCTTAAGGTTTAAATATATACCGTATTTTCTACACATTTCCAAAATCTGGGTTAAGTGTTGAATGTGTTCCTCTCTGTTCTTTGAATATACAGTTACATCATCCAGATACACTACCACACACCTATTGATAAGTCCTCAAAACACTACGTCCATGGCCCTTTGGAAGGTTTCCCCTGCATTGATTTACCTGAAGGGCATGCATTTTTATGTGAAAGTTCCCCACTTGGTTCAGAAGGTATTTTTCAAATAGTCTTCCTCTAAAACCAAAACTTGGTTGTAACCCGAGAAACCATACAGTAGAGAGAAAATATCGGAGACGGACATGGTCTTCAAGAGTTTCTCCATCAATGAAACTGGGTAGTTATCCTTTTCTGAAGCTCTTTTGAGGTTTCTAAAATCTATGCACAAGCGGATTTCTCCAGATGTTTTCCTCACAGGAACCAAATTTTCTACCCACGCAGAATACCTAACCTGGAAAATGATTTTGGAATCTATAAGTTTCTTCAAATCCTGACACGTGAGAGGTTTCAGGGATGGGTGATACTTTCAAAGCTTCTATTGGAAGGGGTTTACTTCAGGTTTTAACGGGATAATGTGTTGAATGATACGGGTATCATAAGTTTTCAGATCTCGGTAGGACCATGAAAAGACATCTTGATATTGTCTAAACAATTTGAGATAAGATTTTATTTCCTCTTTAGATATAGTCTTGACGATATTTACATTCTTTGGGTTTTCCGGGGTTCCAAGATTTATAGTTTCATGCATGGGACACAAACTACCAGTCTTCACATTTTTGGTCCCCTTAAACCGTTCTTTCAAGTCAAAAATATTTTCTAAGTTAGTTATCCCCTTTGAGATAGTGTCAGACTTCGATTTGTAAGTTGGTTGACCTATCTGGGGATCAGTTTCTGTTGATTGTTCCTGGAATACTTCATCGTCCATAGCTAGGTCTTTGAAATTATCTTGGTTATTCAGAAATTTTATGATCTGTTCATCTCCTTCAAATAATTTCAAATTAGAAATGTTGTTATCCACTGATGGTTTGTAGAGTAGCTCCACAGTGAACCGAGAGGCTTCATAATATTCTAAAGGTGACAGGCTTGAAGCAGTTGTGGCTAGGGAATTAACAAGTATACTCTTTTCTCTGGGGATCGTTGTAATATTGAAAGCTTCAAAATGATCTATTAACCTATGCACTTCCTATTGATAATTATTTAGGTGTGGGGAATTGCAATGTATAGTATTCCTTACGTGTCTAACGATAATCTCTGAGTCTCTGAAAACCTTCAATTCTTTGATGTTTAAGTCTATGGATTTCTTTGGACAAGAGCTTCATACTCAACAATGTTGTTTGTGCACTTGAAATCAAGTCTACATTTACCTTTTGGATCAATGAGGATGCACCCTGCCTCAAATACTTCCTTTGATTTATATCCATCAAAGTATATGGTCCAAATTTGTGAGTGAAATTTAAATGTTTCTTCCTTCTTATTACTTTCTTGCTCTCCTATCTTTTTTCTGGTGATTTCTAATGCAGGTTATTGACAGAAGAGGGTTTCCTCGGTTAGTATTGGCATTTTATCTTGAAAATCCATTTCAGAATTTTGAGTAAAATGGACACGAGACGAGAGAGGGGATAAGTTATCGAAGTAAGAATCATAGGAATAATTTCCTAACCTGGGGAAATCTATCGAAGAGGGTTCGTTCAAGGTTTCTAGGTCAGTGACAATATGTTTAAGATACCTTTCCCTATCAATTCTAATCATATTATTATATCCCTTCAGCGGTAACCAAAGGTGTGACCAATATCTATTTAATTTCTCAGACCAATCTCGGCTTAGTAACAATCCATAAGATTCTAGGATACCTACTACAATGATGTCAATCACTTGCACAAACTTAGGATGCATGGGTATTCTGATCATTACATATTTAAGTTCTCCCATGACCTTAACCTCAGTTATGTCTATTTGTATTACATATTTATCACTTTTCATAGGAACGACATTTAATTTATTGCAAATAGATAGAGGCATAACGTTGGAAGATGATTCTGAATAGACCAAAAAATTGTGGAGGTTCCTGTTGAAAACTTCAAATGTTAAAAGGAATGATGGGACAAAGGGTTTTCCCTTCTTACCTTCTGAGCAAGTATTCACAGTTGGTTTATTTACTATATCTGTGGAAGTTAGATTTCTTTGTTGTTCATTGCTTGTTTTAGGGTTTTCTATTGATTTTAAATCTTGTAGCAGGAAGTCGTTTTGCTGAGGGACTCTACATATGTCCATAACTGATATATTAGCCTTCAACTTCTTCAAATATTCAACTATGTTGTACTCCAGTTTGAGCGATTCTTTGGTATGGATTCTAATAGGGTTCTTATGAGGAGAAAAAGGTGCTTCCGGGTGATCGAGAGTCACTCTTCCTCTCAGAGTTTGGGTAGTAGTAGGATCTTTTGAGACAGGTGGACCCTTACTTCACATTTGCGCAACCGAGATCTCTATAGGTGGTTCTTGAACCTAAAAAAGGTCATCAGAAGGAATAATTAGTTCAGGATCCCATATCAACATGGTTGTATCTTCTAGAGGATCAATATCTTCCTAATTAGTGACATTTATAGCTGAACCGCTTGGTTGTTTGGTTCGGGAAACCTTATCTAGAAACTGGTTTGCCATTAAATTCATGGCATGCACCCATTGAGGGCAGTCTCTTTCAGAGTGATTTTCTTGATGATAGGTACATAAAAAATAATATGCTACATTTGCTAAATCAATATTTAGGTTAGTTGGGGGAGGTTCAATTGATTTGAATGATGAGTTTCTTTTAAAGAAAGGCTTATAGGGCCTTTGACCTTGGTTTCCTTTCCCTGCGTTTCTCTTCATGTTTATGATCTTGTTTAATAATTTCCTAACCATGCATTGTATATCCTCTATGTCTCAATTACCCTTGTCGAGAGTTTGTTTTGCTTGTTTCCCTGGCGGTCTAGTCAAAAGGAGTCCTCTCTTGGGAGGAGGAGGAAACCCATACAGGGTAAAAACCTCTTCTTCTTTATATGATAAGTATTATTCACATTCTTTACATTATCATACATATGATTACCAAATCATTGTGAGGCTACAACCTCTGTTTTTGCAAGCTGCAACTTGCTGAGAGAACCAACTCTTTGTTTTCTCTAGCACCCACTAGAAGGAAGCACCAACTCCCTGAATTCTCTAGCACTAACTAGAAGGAAGCACCAACTCCCTGGTTTCTCTACCATCAACTAGAAGGAAGCTACAACTCCCTGTGTTCAAGCACCCACTTGAACTTCTGAGGACACCAGTCCTCCCAAGCACCTCCCTACCACCCTGTTTTATGAAAATGTGTTACTAAAACTGATTACAGTGATATTATGTTCAACAACAACTTACCAGGCTAATCACTATTCTTCAAGATTTCGCTGCTCTGTCTACCTCATTGTCTTCCTACACGCCTCCCTTGCACTTTTTATTCTTCTATATTTTGTACTCTGTGCCCATTCCTATTCAATGCACCTTTTGTCTTCTATGCATTTCAGTTGCTGCACTCCACCTCCTTCTTCACACATGCATCACTTACAACAACAACAACACCTAATCTCTTCTTTGTTCCACATTCTTATACTCCCTGTGCATCTTGTGAATGCTCTCTATCCCATGGTTCTGCATCCTCTGCATGTCAAGTGCTCTACCTGTTCATCATGGAAACTCTTCATCTTCTATATTTGTTCATTCCATCTGTCCATCATCACTGGGTGTCATAATCAGATTCCTTCGCCTCACTACTAGTTCAAATTCTTCATCTTCTATTACAGTCGATCTCAACTATTATATTTGCAGTTACAGACTCCAACGCTCATCTAGCTACCAATCACCTCAACGATCAGTCTTTGTTCTACTAGAAGATCCCTTGAGACTCTTCACCTTCTCTGTCAATCATGTTGAAGTGTCTTCGAGTCCTCTAGTAGAAACCATCAGTGGGTTTTAGCAGTTATATTGTGAGGAGGAACATTAGCCCTCCGATCGTGCCCAAATTCACCTGCACCATTGGATTGGCTCCATGGGATCTTGCATTCATTTCGGTATTCCGGTCTTTGGCATTTCGGGATCACCGTGGTGGAGGATTTTATTTCTCTCCATTTCCCAACCCCCGAAACTTCGAAAAGAATCTTAACTCCTTCCCTAGCTTCTGCCGATGTGACCAATGGTTGAGACCATGGTCTTATCCTAAACGTGATTTTTCATGATTTTGCATTTCGGCATTCCTATGATGAAGGGTCTCAAGACTTGACCTGTCCATCTCCCATTATCCGAAACTCTGAAAGGGATTCGGATCAATGGTCCACAATATTCCTTTGATCAACAATTCATATTAGATCGTGGTTTCACATTTCGCGATTTCGGTGTTTTTCCCTTTTGAGTCATCGTGAATCTAACATTATAAAATTCATGATCACAAAATCTTTGAAGTAATCATATGGTTCACATAACCCACTGAGATGGATGGTTGACGGGATTTCAGTGTTTTTCCCTTCGATTTTTCGAGACTCACAATGGTCCCGTTCGGTATTTCAGAGTTCGAGACATCGTGATGGTGGAGTTTTTTGCTTTCTATGTAAAACCATGAAATAGAAAGTTTTGATGTGATGTAAACCTGCTGACATCACACGTGGATTGACACGTGTTGAATAGCTATCACATGTCACACTGATTCATGACTTACATGTGCCTAAAATGTTGAATCATCTTGACACTTGTCATTGCCTAATTGTGCCATGTGTCCTTAGCTGATGTGGTTTGCTGACATGGTTTGTTGATGTGTCTGTTTCAGGATTTCGCATTTCGGCACTTCAGGACTCCTTATGATGAGAGTCTATGACTTCTCCATCTTTCAGTAACCAAAATCTTGGTATGATGTGTTTGCTTCTAGAATTTCAGCGTTTCTCTTTTCGACACTTTGAGACTCTTGATGTTGAGAGTCACTGACTTCTCCATCTCTCGGTATCAAAAATCCTTGTATCCATTACTTCGAGTGATGCAACTGTTTCAGGTTTTCGGGATTTCACATTTCACCTTGCTCCTTAAAGAGCGTGCAGATTTTCCTGGATCCAACACTGGTCTGACATCAGGCTCAGATCTAATGTTCATCGGGAAATCTCAATGAGATCCATCGCTGCATATTCTGATATTTTTGAGCTAGCTCTACATCATCTTCCCAAAAGACTTCTGGTGCCTGCCTAGAAAATCCTTCTTGTACTTAAGTCATCATCGTTGTTGTACTTTCCATCAATGACAAGAAAACATTGTCTGTAAAGCATGCCAACAATCTCCCCCTTTGGCATTGATGGAAACAAAGGCACCCATATCTATTCTTTTCTCCCCCTTTGACATCAATGCCAAAGAAAACACGCTCTCCCTGAGTTGTTGCAGTATATTAGGAGGTATCAGATATGCAATCAATACAAGACTCCATCCTACTAGGAGGTATCAGATATGCAATCAATACAAGACTCTCCCTAGCAGGATGGACTCTCTTAGGTGTGAGATGGGATGACATCTAGCTTATGTCTGAGAGATTCAAATGGTGTCTTGGCTAGGGGTTTAGTAAATATGTCTGCAATTTGTTCTATGGATGTAATATAATGGAACTGAACAATCTGATTGGTGACCTGCTCTATTTTATGGGAATATGCTTGGTCTTGGAGTGGAATATAGGATTCTTAGACACACTAATGGCACTAGTGTTATCAAAATTAATTGGGATTGGTGTAGTGTATTTTACCTCCAAGTATGCAAGTGTCTGAATCATCCATAATACCTAAGTGCAACAGGTAGCAACAACAATGTACTCTACCTCTGTGGTTGATAAAGAAATGGAACCTTTCTTTTTACTAAGCCATTCTAATAAAGAGTCACCTAGAAATAATGCACCTCCACTGGTGCTTTTTCTCTCATCAACATAGTTGGCCTAATATGCATCTGAATAAGTAGTTAACTGAAAATTCTGATTTCTAGGTTACCACAAACCATAAGTCATTGTTTCTTTCAAATACCTGAATATCCTTTTGATAGCTTGCAAATGAATCTGTTTAGGTGCAGCCTGATATCTTCCTACCATTCCTACAACATGCATTATGTCTGGGCGAGATGATGTGATGTACAACAGGCTTCCAATCATTGATCTATATGAGCTTTGATCAACATCAGGTGAGTCATCATCCTTGCTTAATTTACATCTAGTGACCATAGGTGTACTCACAGATTTAGAATCTTCCATTTGAAACCTTTTCAGCATTTCTCTTAGATATTTTTCTTGAGAAATGAGCATCCCTTCAGTCCTCTGAGTAATTTTCAAAACAGGAAAAAATGACAGTTCTCCTATCATAGACATTTCAAACTCAGACTCCATGGAAGAAGAAAACCATTGTACCAATGAATCCTTATTGCATACGAAGATGATGTCATCTACATAGACCAGTATGATGAGCAGATCATTATCCTCTGTTTTAATATACATATTGTTGTCAACTGTTCCTCTCTTGAACCCTTTTTCTTTGAGATACACATCCATTCTGTGATACTAGGCTCGAGGGGATTATTTTAGCCCATATAAATCTTTCTTCAGTTTGCATACTAAGTCAGGGTCATCAGACAGTTCGAAACCCTCTAGTTGTTCCATATAGACTTCTTCACTTAAATCTCCATTTAGAAAAGTGGACTTGACATCTATTTGATAGACTTTAAATATTTTATGACAAGCATAGGCAAGAAATATTCTAATATCTTCTAATATTTCTATGAGCACAAATGTTTCATCAAAATCCAGTCCTTCTATCTGATAATATCCTTTACAGACCAACCTTGCTTTGTTTCTGACAACTTGTCCCTGCTCATTCAATTTATTCTTAAAGATCCATTTGGAGCCAATGACATTTTTTCCTTCAGGTCTATGAACCAACTCCCACGTACTATTTTTCTCAATCTGATCAAGTTCATCATTCATTACGTTAATCCAATGGTCATCTCTACTAGCTTCATTAAAATTCTTGGGTTCCAGCATGGATATGAAGGTTGTATGAGATTGTTCAGTGTTTTTGATTAACTTTCTCCTGGTTTGTACACCTTTGTCTTTTTCCCCAATTATCTGACTTGCAAGATGTTTCTTTTGAATGATTCTGGAGGAGGAATTTGTAGTTCACTGCAGATTTGAACCTGTCTGAGTGTCTGAGTGTTCATCTGATTCAGAGTCTTCGTTTTCTAATTCTTGGACCTATTCATCTTCATCTTTAGATGTGTCTTCTGTAGAGGACTCATTACTGTATACCTCTCTCGTTGTGGTTCCTTCATCAAATTTTATATCAATACAGTCAACCATTTTGTGCAGCCTCTTATTATAGAATATATATCCTTTACTGTTTGTAGCATACCCTAAGAAGATACCTTCATCAACCCTATCATCATATTTGTCAAGGTTCTCATCATTATTCTTTATGTAGCATTTACCCCCAAAGACTTTGAAGTGTTTAATTGAAGCAGGTCTCCCAAACCACAATTCATAAGATGTCTTGTCACTTTGTGGTTTGAGGTGAGCTTTGTTAAGAACATGGACTGCTATGTGTATTGCTTCTACCCAGTAGGTTTGACCAATGTTCTTTTCATTCATCATTGACCCGGCCATTTCCTGCACTGTTCTATTTTGCCTCTCAACAACTCCATTTTGTTGTGGAGTTCTTGGGATTGTGTATTCTCTCTTGATCCCATGCTCATCACATAATTCCTTGAAGTCTCTTGACATAAACTCTCCTCCTCGGTATATTCTTACTACCTTTAACCTCTTTCCTATTTGAGTCTCTGTTAAAGCCTTAAATATTTTAAACTTCTCAAATGCTTCAACTTTTTCTTTGAGGAAGGCAACCCAAGTAAGTCTGGAGTAATCATCAATAATCAACATAAAGTAGTTTTATTTCCCTATGCCTTCCTGTCTTAATGGTCCACATAAATCCATATGAACTAGTTGGAGTGGTTTATCTGTTGAAGTAAAGCTCTTGGACTTAAATTGTGTCCTGTTTTGCTCCCCTACTTGGCAGGGTTTACACATTGAATCTTGGGGCTTTGATATTTTCAGAAGATCTTTTACTGCCTCGAGATTTTTGAGTTTGATTAAGTGGTCAAAATTCAGATGTCCAAGTCTCTTATTCCATAACCATCTTTCATCATGTTTGCTTAGATGACACTCTTCTCTATCTTCTTTCAGCACATATACATTGTTTTCTATCCTTATGCCTTTGGCCACCACTTGTCCCGAGTTTATAGACTTTATCTTGCAGTCTTTAGATGTGAACACCACTTCACATGCTCTGTCACCCATTTGAATTACACTGAGAAGATTATGTTTCATCCCATCTGCAAGTAGAACATCTTGGGCTCATTACTTAAGCTCACCATCCCTTTTCCCTTTATTTTACCTGGAGCATCATTTCCAAAAGTTACGTTTCCTGATTTTCCTTCACTCAGGGATAGAAACTTACCTTTGTCTCCCATCATATGTTTGGAGCATCCACTATTTATATACCAAGGGTTCATTTTTCTTTGAGCAGACAATACTAATCCACACTTGTCACTTTCCTTCTTCTTTCAAAACTTGACATTTTCAACAAGGGATTTTGATTCTGGTTCATAGTTCCTTAAACGACATTCAATAGATTTATGTCCAAATTTATGACATGTGTAGCATTCAATTTCATTATTCAATAGGTCAAACTTATTGTTGCAATGTTTTCTACTCATTGACAATTGATTATTTCTTGGCCTCCTTAGTTGCATGTCCCTAGACTTAATTTGACAATTTGTAGTTTGTGAAGGTTTGTTACTTGGTTGTATCAATGCTTATTGTGGGAAGTATTTATTCCTTCGAAATATTAATTTCTCATGTCTAGGTCTGAAGGAACAGTTTACATCTTTATGACCAAAATTAGAACAGTAGAAATAATAATCATAGAAAAATTAGGTGTACCTAGAAAGTGGTTTTCTTCTTTGATCAAATCAATTTCTTCCATGTTGATGACGTCTTTCAGCAGGGAGCACATTATTTCTTCATTCTCCAGATTCAGTCCTGGCGCCTTTTTCTTTACTTGTCCTAGGAAATTGTCTTCCTTTGTTTCTCCAGTTTTGTTGTGGTTATTGGTTGTAGACCTGACAAACTTGATGGATTCTTCATTTCTTGGCTCACCACTACTTGATCCTTCTTCATAACCCAAACTAGTTTTCATCTTTGGATTCCTTTGCTAATTTAGAATGGTGGCTAATCCTTCTAAGGCTTTGATACTTGAAAGATTCTGATTATACAAGGCTTGAAACTTATCCATTTCTTTCCTCGTTTTCACTAATTATTCTAAAGCTTCACATCGTGCCCTTTTTTCTTATAGTTGTTGTTTCAGAGTATCTTCAATTTTCTTTGCCTCTAATTCCACTTTTAATAAGACAAGGTCTTCATCAGGTCCTTTATTGTCTTTCTTGAACTATATCAACAATTGTCTTTTCTTTCTGTTCTTAATTCTTACTCTGTCAATCTCTTCTAGTGCACTGATCAGTTCTCCTTCCATGTCAACCACACCTTCTTATTCATTAACTTCACTTCATGTGATGTTATTATCATAGTCCTCTTTGGCCATAAGAATGAAGTCATTTATTTTGTCTTCAATAGGGGAGTCATTGTCTTCATCATTTGAAGGATCATCCTCATTATTTACGCAAATACATTATCTTTAAAGAAATTTCTGTGTTTATGCATCTCCTCATTATCATATGTCTGATCCTTTTATTTGTGGGGACATTTATTTGCAAAATGACCTATTCTACCACATTTGAAACATTTGAAAGGTAGTTTACCTTTGTATTTTCCTAATCCCTTATTCAGTCTCTTCACAAATTTTTCTTCAATTTCATCGGGCTCAGAATCCTTATTCTTTTCTTCTTTGAATGATGCTTCTTTGGAGGTGGGTTTATCTTTAACTATTCTCATTTCATAAGCAGTCAATGTTCCTAGAAGTTGATCAAACTCCAAGTTTTTTATATCATTAAGTTCTTCTATAGCAGAGACCTTCAGGTTGAACCTATCTAGGAGAGACCTCAAGATTTTCTGAACTAAAGAAGGTTCCTCTATTTTATTCACCAAGTGCTTTCATTGCATTTACCATTTATTCTACTCTCAGAAATTATTTTCCAACTGTTTCATCTTCCTTCATCTTCAGCTGCTCAAACTGTATTCTTTAGGTTTGAAGCTTGGCATCCTTTACCTTCTCATTACCTTCATAACTACTAATGAGTTTGTCCCACATTTATTTGGTAGTTCCTAGGTGCATAACTTTTATGAATTATTCTTCTGCAATCCCACTCAAGATAGCATTCATAGGCTTAGCGTTGAAGATAAATTCTAGCTTGCCATCCTTATTAGCTATCACAACTATCTTTACATAACCAGTATCTACCACATCCCAAACATCTACACCTAAAGCCATTATGTAGGTTCTATTTCTAACTTTCCAGAAGGCAAAGTTTGTTCCATTGAATAGAGGGGCCTTACATTGAATAGAGGGGCCTTATTGGTTGAATTTCCTTCATGGATTGACATGTTTAATCTCTAGGATCTAACCTTAGATAAAAGGGGCCGGCTCTGATACCAATTATTGGACAAATGAGAGGGGGGGGGGGGAATCAATTGTTATCTTTCTTAAACAATTATGCTTCTTTTAAATTCTTTACAAGGCACTCAATGATGATCACAATAATGCAGGGAAATAATAATGGCACATTCAACATTAGTCACATAAATGAAGAATACAGAGACAGATATTTCTCGAGGAAACCCATACAGGGTAAAAACCTCTTCTTCTTTATGTGATAAGTGTTATTTACATTCTTTACATTATCATACATATGAGTACCAACTCATTGTGAGGCTACAACCTCTATTTTTTCAAGTTGCAACTTGTTGAGAGCACCAACTCTATGTTTTCTCTAGCACCCACTAGAAGGAAGCACCAACTCCTTGAATTCTCTAGTACCAACTAGAAGGAAGCACCAACTCCCTGGTTTCTCTACAACCAACTATAAGGAAGCTACAACTCCCTGTGTTCAAGCACCCACTTGAACTTCTGAGGACAACAGTCCTCCCAAGCACCTCCCTACCACCCTATGTTATGAAAATGTGTTACTGAAATTGATTACAATGATATTGTGTTCAACAACAACTTACCAGGCTAATCATTGTTTTGCAAGATTTTGCTGCTCTGTCTGCCTCATTGTGAGTTAGTGCAGTTTACATCCAGGCACCATAGCATGAATGATCAGGTACAAAAAGCATGAGATTCAAAGTCATGCCAGTGGTCGGTTGGCCTTTAGGGTCGGGAAAGGATGTTAGAGTCAAACATGTGTTGAAAGTACAAGAATGTTCCAAAAGAGTCGGATCCTATCATAAGGGAAGTTGTTTAGTGCCTCAGGTCGAGGTGAGTTGTTCAAACATAAGTCACATCAACAAGTGCATCGACCATCATCAACTCATCATGGAGGTTGGGAAATTTTAAAAACATCAAGGTGATTGTACCACACACCCTCTACAACTCTCTATCGGTTGCATCTCACATTCCCCGGATCATACCCGTCATGCATATGTGACACATAAATTATTCAAAACATCTCATCACCAGGAATTTAGTGCTCCCTGACACATTTCGACTCACTTCCCACTCTATTAATAAATTATAGATGTTTTGCATGTGTTCTACTTACCAGTTGAGCTTATGCATTGTTGGTAGTTCATCTCGTGAGCCTAGTCTGGTCAAATTATTTGCTTTAGGCCTTTGTCAAGTCACCATAGCGTAAGGTAGATATTTTTTCACACCATGGGAAATCCTCAAAACAAAATATGGGGACTATGAGGTAGCCGAAGCGCTAGGCTTGAGCCCCAAAATGCCTAGGACTCGTTCTTATTTGCAGTGGGTGTTCCTGAGGATTCAAAGGCATATTCCCACCTTCACACAAAAACGATGGTATTTCCCCATGCGAAGGCCGAAGTGGAAGACATTACGCCAGAAGGACACAAGTTGGAAGCCATGCTTCCTCAACATCAGATACCGCGGAGGAGAGGAAGGCCCAGAAAGAATAAGGAAATTGCGGAAAACCAAAACCCAATTGAGTCATGCGCAATATCAGCTGCTGAGGATTTACTTATGTACGTTATCCAACTAGATCCTGTCTAAACCACAAGTTGGAGAAGTGGGAGCAGAACAAGGAGGACAGATTGTTATAAAAACAGGATCGTGGAGCAATAAAATAAAACCAATGTGGAAAAAAACATAGAATATACACAATACAATAGAGACAAAGATTTACGTGGTTCACCTAGTGTGGGCTACATCCACCAAAGAAATTTCCAGGTCCTCCCTTTATTATTATCCAACAAATTAAGGGATACAACCTACAACAAAACCCATTGTAACTTCCTCTTCTTTCTCTCACAGTCTCCTCTCTCAGAATAAAATACTTGCCATCATGCATAGCCACAATACATTTCCCTCATAATAGAGGGTTGCCTTCTAGGGAAAAAGACCCTAACATAATTTGTATCGTTATATTTGTGACCTTATAATGAATGGTTGAGATTTACAATGAAATTACAATATACTCTTACAAGGTAATTTTTCCTTCGAGGGCCCACTTGCCCCTAAACCCCCCAGACCCCGTAGAAGGGGTGCCCCCCCTCTACTCTCCCTCATGTGAAAGAGTGTACATACTTCTGAATTAGGAAGATAATCAGGCTCCACAACCAACAATCTCCCACTTGAACAATCTCCCACTTGGAGACTGATCTCAACAACTCCACCGTTGTTGTATATGTTGGACTCTGAACCTTCTTAGACCTGGAAAATTTTTCATAATCATCTTCATTCTTGAAGACCAACTGAAACTGAGCAGGAACTCAGTTTCTCTCTGATTACTCCCTTTGTTAACATGTCTGCATGATCTTGGCTAGTGTGTATCTTTTCCAACATCAAATGTCCATCTTCCAAGGCAGATCGTATGAAGTGGTACCTCAACTATATATGCCTAGTCTTCGAATGGAAGGCTGAGTTCTTTGAAAGATGAATTGCACTCTCACTGTCACAGTACAACCAGATATTCTTCTTCTTCTTTCCCAATTACTCCATAAACCTTTGTAACCAAATCATCTCTTCACTAGCCTCTGTAGCAGTAACATACTTGACCTCTGTTGTTGAAAGTGAAATAACCTTTTGCAATTTCGAAATCCAACTGATTGTTGTTCCACCTATAGTAAAAAGATATCCTGTGGTGCTCCTCCTTATGTCTTTATCACCTATCATATCTAAATCAACATATGCCTATAGAAAAGTGTCTGAACCTCCAAAACATAACGCATGAGTATCAATACCTCTCAAATACTTGAGAATCCACTTTACTGTGTCCCAATGTTCTTTACCTGGATTATTCATATACCTGCTCACAACTCCCACTGCATGTGCAATATCTGATCTTGTGCAAACCATTGCATACATCAAGCTTCCAACTGGTGATTTATAAGGGACCCTGGACATGTATTATATCTCCTCCTGTGTCTTGGGACACATTTCCTTAGTTAATTTTAAATGGCTGGCCAAAGGTGTACTAACTGGTTTTGCATTATGCATTCTAAACCTCTCCAACACCTTCTCTATGTACTCACCCTGAGACAATGTCAATTTGTGATTTTTTTTGTCTCTTATTATTCTCATGCCAAGGATTTTCTTTGCAGCACCCAAATCCTTCATCACAAATGAATTGGCTAATTTCTTCTTGAGCA
>CBVK0100670706.1:0-15939 GCA_900067695.1 Picea abies | reverse complement strand
TTCTAGGGTGCACAAACTAGTCTAGGATTTAGTGCCCTGGAATAGGATTTTGTGAGTAAACTTCTCCAAGGGAATTAAATCAACATATGTGTCTGAATTAGGGAGTGGAGAAATCCATTGTATAATTGGTAAGATCAGGAGGCTCCACTCACACCGGAGTTAATCACGAGGTCACGCGAAGTTGGTTGAAGGGATATCCCCCGGATACTCGCCTAGCGTCAGAGATATTTCTGTGGATTTATTCGTATTTGGGGATCTTTCTAGTGCCCATACCTCCTTGAGAGGCGGTACTTTCAAGGTTTCGGGCTTTGCTACCCTACCCATACGGTGATCCGGACTTACGACCGCTCACCTGTGCATCGATTATTCAATGGTTTATTAGTTTCTTTACTTAGGTATCTCATAGGTTACTTGCAGGGGTTATTCTGCAGGTACCCTGGGTCAGATAGGGGTCGGACAACACACATCCTTTATGGAGGATTACCTCTCCGGGGGGATCTGACCGACTGGTTGTTAAGCCCACGAGGGCCACTATAACTGATTCTGTTACCTCCAATCTTTAGTAGGGAGTCTCAAGTCCCTCTTGGATGAGACATACCTTCTTTAGGGAGGGAGGCCACTCAACCACTTTTGCCCATTTGTATGCATTTTGGTCGTTTGACTTTTGGTGTGCTCTTTGCTTACTAGTTGGCCTTAAGATATATTTTTATCTTTAGAGTCTTAAGTCATCGTGGAGTCGAACCAGTTGCCCCGCCGGTCCCGTCTCTTGTTACAGTTACCACCGGATTTTGTGTCCTTGCCTTCTAAGAGGCGTAGAGTCATTACACGTGGTACACACACATCCACCACTCAGACTTGGGATTCTACAAGGATGAGTACTGAACCTGGTCTTCAGAATTTTGGGAGCCCTTCGACTCCCATACCCACTATAGTTAATGGCACCCCTTTGACTCCTGCAACATCCATGGTTGTGGTACTGAAGGCACCTATCATTACTATGGCCCAGCCTATAGTTAATGCTCATACTACCGCCTCGAACCCCTTTGGGTCTCTTGGCCACTCACCGGGCTACAATGTTAAGTCCATCCCTATGGCTTCTAGTCCATTTTCTTATGGTATGCCTAACTTCACCTCGTGATTTTCGAACTCCATCCCAGTTGTTGGCCCTAATGCTAGCATTAGGCTTGGGAGCAACACACCTTCGTACACTCCTTTTTCATTTGGTGGATCTCAAATCGCTCAAATGATTCCTTATATAAGGGGGGTATGCCTGCTTTTAACCCTGGGTCCAATCCTCCTACTTCTGGGTGGAATAGTCAACTTGGCAGACAAGTTTCAACTCAAGTTCTGTCTTACAATCCTACCTCCTCGACGCAGATTTCAACCAATACACTTGGCATGACGAATCCACCTCTATCCTCCGGTTTCCAACCTAGGGTAGGTCAATTTCACACTTTGGGCCACCCCCATCCTGGATCTAATCCGGCTGGGGGTAGTTTCTATAACCCTCAACAAAACATTCCAGCTGGAATGATGCCCAACCCACCTTATATGAGTCAGCCCAGAGGAGGGCCTTATAGTGTCGGACAGGGCCATGGTGTTTACCAGAACCCTAGATGGCCTTCGAATCCGCAAGCGTAATCTTTCCCAGGAGGTCGGGGCCAGATGTTGCAACCTTGTCTCCCTTTTCTCGCCACGCTTAATCTGCCA
The DNA here is from genome assembly GCA_900067695.1 of Picea abies. NCBI lineage: Eukaryota > Viridiplantae > Streptophyta > Pinopsida > Pinales > Pinaceae > Picea > Picea abies. Next base: position 14,229 of record CBVK0100670706.1, on the reverse strand, counting down.
GATTTGGCTAAGTTAATGAATGACCCTGTGAGTCACGATCCTACATGGCCCCTGGTCCCCACCAAACTTCCTTCAGACATCCCAAAGTTTGAGGGTAAGAATGGAGAGGATCTTGGTGATCATGTCACTACCTTTCACCTTTGGTGCTCATCAAACTCCCTTGATGACGATTCTATTCATTTGAGATTATTTCAACGCACCCTTATCGGAGTTGCTGCAAAATGGTATATTGAGCTACCAAGGGGGGCATATGGGACTTTTAATCAGTTGGTGATGGTCTTTCTTAACCACTTCCAGTTGCCCATTCGTTATGATGTTGGTTTAGAGTTGTTGTCTACCTTACACCAAGATACCGCCATTCATATCTCGGACCATATCTAGGAGTGGCGTAGACGGAAGAGGTTGATTAAGAACCCTATACCCTCGGCCTTTATGTTAGAATGGTTTCTTAAGTCCTTACATCCTCCTATCTCGAAGGACGTTGCTACTTCCGGGGTTACCAATGAGGAAGAAGCTATATTTAGAGCCCAACAGTTAGATTTGATATATGCTCAGTCTGGGATGCTATACCACCTCCTTCCTGACGCACCACGATCCACTTAGGACCCTAGACAAAAGCTTGGACATCGTGCCAATGGCATTGTAGGTTTTGCCAGTGTAAACTCCACAGACTCTGTGACGAACCAGATAAAAGAGTTGTCTTTAAACTAGTTTGTAGGAAGACCAGCTTCATATGTATCCTCCAATCCCACTCAGTCAGCGGATGTACACTCAGTGCAATGGTCGACCAACCCGAATAGTAACCAACCACCGTAAGGGAATAAGAAGAAAGTTTCCATGTAAGCTTTGCACAGATGATCACCTTATCCATTTGTGCCCCAAACTTGCAGAAGCTGCGAGGCTTTTAGCTCAATCGCCCGCCGTGCTGACGAATCCATTCCCACATAATCAACACTTAGCCTCGAGCTCCTCAAATGCCAGAAATGCGGAGGGTGGAAGTCAAAACCAGCAGTGGAAAAACGACGACCGTCTATGTATCAATATGGTCGATGCAAAAATTGATATAGCCACTCGATCTCAAGACTATAGTTCTAAACAAACTATTCCTGATCTAGAATCTCCTCCTCCTCCCCCAGAGACGACTTTACAGGTTGAGAAATGAGAGCCACAACCTCGTATTCCAAAAGGAGTACTCAAGTGGTCTACCCATAATCCAAATGCTAGAGCCGCCCAGAACTACTCTATTGTTGAGGACCTGGGCCAAACCCCTTATGCTATGTCGCCTTTGGAGGTACTCCAGACATGTCCTTCACAGAGGAATGCCTTACTCTCTGCTCTAGGAGCTCTAGAACCCAGTGCCTCGAAGCTTATCAAGTTTGACGTCACAGATGTTAAGCCTCGCTTGCCTTACCATGTGGCTTTCCAAATCCATGTGGATTATTCAAAGTATACCATCAAACGTGCAGTTGTTGATGAAGGCGTTGCTACGTGTGTGATGTCCCTAGTTTGTTGGAAAGCTCTTGGTTCCCTGACCCTTTCCAAGTCATCGAACATGTTGACTGCTTTTGACGGCCATTCCTTCTGCCCTCATGATATTCTCCCTGCCTTTCCGGTCCAGTTAGGCGGGAAGACGGTAGAGGTGGAAATAGAGGTAGTGGATGCACCTCTTGATTATAACCTGTTACTAGGTCACAATTGGACTTATGCTATGACCGTCGTCGTATCGTCCGTTTTCCGTACTCTTTGTTTTCGTCACGAAGGGAAGATTGTGACGATCGATCAGTTACCCTTTGCGTACCCTAGCCCTAATGCATCTCTTGGATAGTCGATACCTGTGATCGACAATTCTCGGACAACAACCGAGAATGTTGGTGTTGGAATGTATTCTTCCCTTACGGGTACTTTCGACTTCTCAACACCAAACCATCAAGTTAATGCCATGTCCAGTAGGCCCGTCTTGACTGGGAGGTCCACCCATTTCCGCACGTCTTATTTTGATGATTGGTGGACCCTACCTTCCCCGACTTTGTCTTGTGAAGGACAATCACATGCTGGGATGGCCATGCCGCTATTGGCAACAGAGATTGTGTATCAAGTTGTTCTTGACTCTTCTGCTGATCCCAATCCATTTCCCTCACCGACGGACGAGGAGGATCTCGTTTCTAGGCCTGTGTGGGCCACCTCGTTATCGTGTTCACATGATTGCCTCGATGGGACTTTGACTTCAGACGAAGCCATCATCGAAGCCATGAAAGGTTCTTATTTTCTCCCAGAACTTGAAAGAATCGAACAAGATGACTTTCGATCAACCTTGAGTGAGATAGTCAGTCACGCCATAGTTCCACTTGATACGCACGACATTTATGTCGAAGGAAATATGGCGAGTATTTCTTCTACTATTCAGATCGACATCTCTCGTACCCCTGGTAAGGTTGAAAACGTAAATATCGATCCAAATTGTTCACCAAAAGAAACCCTGATCTACACCAAGCTCTTCAAGGAATTCTGAGACGTATTTGCTTGGTCCTATGAAGAGATGCTAGGGACCGACCCTCGTATTGTATAACACCAAATTAAAATGTATCTGGATGCTAATCCTGTTCGGCAACGTCTTAGAGTTGTCAACCCTCGAAAGGCCCCTGCTATTAAGGTAGAGGTGGGGAAGCTACTTAACGCTGGCTTCATCTACCCGGTTCCTTTAACAGAATGGGTATCCAACTCTGTTCCCGTAGATAAGAAGCAAGGAACCATCCGTGTATGTATGGATTTTCGTGACCTGAAAAAGGCTTGTCCGAAAGACGAATTCCCCACACCTTTCATTGATCAAATTCTCGACGACTGTGCGGGAAGCGAAGTATTTTCTTTCATGGACGGATTTTCAGGATATAATCAAATTCAAATTAAACCCAAGGATCAACACAAGACGGCATTTATTTGTCCTTGGGGAACTTTTGCATACCGAAAGATGCCTTTCGGCCTTAAAAACGTCGGAGCAACCTTTCAACGCGCCATGACTTTTTCATTTCGTGATCTTAAGCACATAGTCGAAACTTACCTTGATGATCTTGCTGCTCACTCTCGCAAGAGAGTGGATCACGTTATTCACCTTCGACTTGTTTTCGAAAGATTTCGTTATTATAGAATCTGGTTAAACCCTCACAAATGCATCTTTTGCGTTAAGTTTGGTCGTCTTTTAGGTTTTCTAGTTTCTAAAACTGGGATCATGGTAGATCCGCTCAAGGTTGAGGCAATACTTCGGTTGCCTCCCCCACGCACAATTAGAAAACTCCAAGGTCTACAGGGGAAAGCTAACTTTCTCCGTAGGTTTATAGTGAACTATAATACTATCACTAAAGGTTTCATGCGTCTCTTGAACAAGGACACCCCTTTTATCTGGGATGAGCGAGCCCAGGAGTCCTTCGATGCTTTGAAGAAAGCTTTGGTGTCGACACCTCTGTTGAAGCCTCCCGACTACAGTAGAGATTACTTACTTTACATTGCCTCATCCGAGCATACGATTGGTATGGTTCTAATTCAGGACGATGACGAGCTCGACGAGCACGTTATTTACTATCTTAGTCGAACTTTACTCGGTCCTAAACTCAACTACACTCACGTCGAAAAGCTAGCTTTGGTTGTTGTTCACGCAGTCCAGTGTTTGCGTCATTACATATTACTTTGAAAGACTACGGTGGTTGTTGATGTCAATCCATTTCAATACATCCTCACTCGACGGATCATAGCAGTAAAATATAATAAATGGATTGTCATTCTACAGGAGTTTGATCTCACTTTCGCTTCCACGAAATCCAAGAAATCCCTAGTCTTTGTAGAGTTGATATCCGATTTCCCACGATTAGATGAGGACGTTATCCATGTTGATTCGTTTGCGGACGAACACATCTTTCTTGTCTCATCGTATGACCCCTGGTATGGAGACATCATGCTCTATATTCAGACTTTGAAGTTCCCTCAGCATCTCTCACGAGATGATCGACAGCGTATAAGATACCAAGCCAAGAAATATACTATCGTCGGTGACACTTTGTATCGCTGAGGAATAGATGATATTTTGCGTCGTTGCTTAACTCACGAAGAGGCCGAGTTTGTCCTAAACGATTGCCATAGTGGGGCTTGTGGTGGTCATCTATCCGGGCTTGGGACAGCCCGGAAAATTTTGCGAGCCGGTTATTTTTGGCCGACTACCTTTAAGCATTGTATTGAAGCGGTTAAGAAGTGCCACCCTTGTCAGTTGTTCACTCGAAAAATGCGCTCGCATCCATCCCCTCTTCACCCAATCATTATCGTCGGTCCCTTCACTAAGTGGGGGGTGGACTTCGATTGCAACCCAACTTCGGCTGGGGGGGATCAATACATTATCGTGGCTGTCGACTACTTTACTAAGTGGGTCGATGCCATCCCTATAGTTAAATCCGATGGGAAGACTGCAACCTTCTTCGTATTCAATCAGATTATCGCCCCGTTCGGTATCCTAAGTGAGATCGTCACTGACCATGGCAGTCACTTTCAAAATGAGATGATGGAAGAACTAGAAACTAACCTGAGGTTTAAGCATGGTCACTCTTCTCCTTATTATCCCCAGGCAAATGGACAAGTAAAGGCCGTCAACAAGTCTCTCAAGACCATTTTGCAAAAAAAATTCAGTCAGAGTAAGTCCGACTGGCACATCATGCTATATCCTACACTCTGGGCATACCGAACCTCGGTCAAGACTGCTACCGGATTTTCCCATTTCCAGTTAGTGTGGAGTCGATATTACCCACTGAATGCAAAATCCCTTCTCTTAAGTTGGCAGTCGTGCTCCTACCTGACACTTACGATCTCGAACGACGCCTTGTACACCTAGAGAGTCTTTATGAGCAGCGTCAAGACACCTCTACGGCTATCCAGGTGAACAAATGACGTGTCAAGGTTCAGTGCGATAAGTCTGTATGTCCTTGGTTATATGCTAAGGGTGACTTGGTCCTCTTGTATGATCAAGCCAAAGAACTAAGTGGTTGTCGACTACTTTACTAAGTGGGCCAAGGCCATCCCTACAGTTAAATCCGATGGGAAGAATGCAGCCTTCTTTGTATTCAATCAGATTATCGCCCGGTTCGGTATCCTAAGTGAGATCATCACTGACCATGGCAGTGACTTTCAGAATGAGATGATGGAAGAACTAGCAGCTAACCTGGGATTTAAGCACGGTCACTCTTCTCATTATTATCCCCAGGCAAATGGACAAGTAGAGGCCGTCAACAAGTCTCTCAAGATCATTTTGCAAAAAAATTCAGTCAGAGTAAGTCCAACTGGCACATCATGCTATATCCTGCATTTTGGGCACACCGAACCTCGGTCAAGACTGCTACCAGATTTTCCCCTTTCCAGTTAGTGTGGAGTCTTAAATTGGATATTACCCACTGAATGGGAAATGCCTTCTCTTAAATTGGTAGTCGCACTCCTACCTGACACTTACGATTTTGAACGACGCCTTGTACACCTAGAGAGTCTTAATGAGCAACGTTGAGATGCCTCTATGGCTATCCAGGAAAACAAACGACGTGTCAAGGTTCAGTACGATAAGTCTGTCTATCCTCGGTTATATGTTGAGGGTGAATTGGTCCTCTTGTATGATCAAGCCAAAGAACCGTTGGGCGCAGGCAAGTTTAAACCCATGTGGCACAGTCCTTACATCGTGCAATGTGTGCTAGAAAAAGGAGCCTACCAGTTAGAAGATTACGAAGGGAGTAGGTTGGTCGAGCCCAGAAATGGGCTCTACTTGAAAAGATACTACGCTTGAGCCCCAGGCTTAGGCGAATCTCTTTGTATACTAATGTAATTTAGTGTATATATCTCTTTCTTTTTCGTCTTTGGGTTGCTTATCAAGTTTTCACTTGGTTTACAGATGTCAACGGAGTCGTCAGTCTACTTAGGATTCACAGACGGGGCCAGTCGTCACACACGGAACTTGGCTTCCGCCACTTGGGTGATTTATTCACCCGAGGGTCTACTGGTGTCTTCGAGAGGCGTATGCCTAGGGCCATCCACGAATAATGTGGTTGAATATAGCGTTGTTATATAACTTTTACACGATGCTATCTCACATGCCATCCGTACATTAGAATTTCGCCTGGATTCCCAGTTAGTAGTACGTCAGTTGAACGGTCATTACCGCATGCGTGATCCTTCTTTACTCCGACGATTCCTAAGGGTACGTCTTTTAGAACAACAATTTGATTTTATAACATATTATCATATTCCTCGAAGTTCTAATTATGTATCCGATGCTTATGTTAACTATGTTTTAGATTGCCATTTGTCACATTTTTAAAAAAGTAAAGAAAACATCTAATCAATGTACACATTGTAAAATATAACTAAAGTCGAAGATCCTTTTTATATATTTCAAAAAATATGGTGTTTATAGTACAAAATGGAGCTAACACCCTCATATACATATACTGTCGGTATCATAATATCCCAAGCTATCTACACTTGTGGCGTCGGATGTGTGTCATGGTAGCAAACCACAGTGTTTGCGAGACGTCGAAAGAGCCGTACCCATGCCCTAGGTACACCAACCACCTGTCATTGCATGGCTTCAGGCAGATCCTCTACCTGAGCCATGGGTATCCTATGTGTCAGATGTGACAAGTTGCCCTGCACGTTTTGTAACACCCTCTCGGCTTCTCCTCCCACTACTTCATCTCTCAGGTTCCTCCGTCGATGTCGAGGGAAACCCTCTGGCCATCGTGGAACCACATCTGTGACACACGAATTTCTAGTCAACACTTAAACACAAAAATACAAAAAATGAAATATGTAATTATACAAAAATACAAAAAATGAAATATGTAAAAACATTTTGACATACCTATATCACCATAAGCGGCTCCTGGTGGAAGTGGCATGTTTGGATCTCCTCTTACGTCGATCCCCTCATAGGGATAGTCATCCAGAGCGATGACCTGTCTCCGCCACCAGTAGAAAAAGTCCTCGTTGTAGGGTGTCGGTACCCTACCTCCTCCCTACTGCCTCATCACCTCGGGCCACCGTGCCATGGCTAAATCGCGAGGTCCTCTCGGGAGAATCTCAACTCTAGGTCAAAAACCTGGAACCCGCTCGAAAAAGTAGCTGCACAAGATGGAGGCAAACCCAAAATTCGTTTTACCCCCATGTTTACACTCCATCAACTGGCTCTTCATATTGGCCAATAGTGAGGTGCACCAATCGTACACTGTGGGTCTTGCATACTTCACTACATAAAACATGAGAGGCCTCGATGCCTAGTGCAACGAAGCCGAACCTGTGATCCTGGTCAAAACTAAGACAATGATCTTCAGACTGAGGTTGTTTATTGCCCAGATGGGGATTTGACTCCCTACCTTAGGGGTCCCAGCTACACAATGGGCGTCAATATACTCTTCTATCTTCATCCCACTTCATGCCCCCCTTATAACCTCCCCCCGATGCAATAAACCGGTCAGAAAACAAATGTCCTCCACTTCAATTCTCAATGGTTTCCCATCGAGATTAAATCTCTCGCTATGAGGGTCCCAGTAACCCACCAACATCTCCAACAACCTCACCTAGGCTCTCATCCCTTTGAGCGCCCAAAACTTATACAAACCACATTGCTTTAAGGCCATTTGGACCCCCAGATCTCGATCTACAGCGACATCAACTTCTTCATGTTCCCTTTCTCTCCATTCAAGGACCATCTTGTTAAAAACAAACACAATTTTGAGTTAGAACCCTCTCTTTTGGTCATTTGTGTGTCTGTACGCGGCTTACTGTGCACACAGTCGCATGTAGGGCTCAATATACACGTCCTATAGTTAATACACGCGTGTATACCTTGTCGTATACGCGACCTAATCACAGGCATCCCGCGTACACCGAAAACTCTACTTTGCACTTTAAATAACTAAAAATTTAACACCTAATTCAAAAATGTAATCCATTGAAATTAAAGAGAAAGATATCAAGAATTACCTGATCCAGGCGGCTCGAGATTCCGTTGTCGGATCCTCCCGCAATTTTCGTTTGAATCTTGGAAGAAATTTAGTCCAATTTTCATTAGTTGGGTTAAAAATCAAAATGGTATAGTAATTTTTTATTTTATTACTATTTATAAATTATTTTTACCCACTTTCCATAGTTTAAACCATTTCTTGCACCTAATGGACTAATACCAAAGTGGATCGAGTTGGTTTTTGCAGTGTTAACTTGGGATTCTTCCAGATTTCAGTACTTTGTCGACCCTTTGTCACCTTGGGCAGGTAAATTCCTTACCCAGCATATAGGATAAGTACTCATTCCATTATGCATTTTCGCATTGTCCTATGACTGTCGCTCTTTATGCCCTAGGTATGAACCCATTTGTTGCGACACATAACCTTCCATCTACTATAAAATTGTGTTGTTACCAAGTGGTAGAGACTCACCAAACATGGGTACCCTTGTTAGATCCCCTACTGCATTTGGTGCCCATGCTGAGATTTTTCGATCAGGACTGGGAGTCCCTCTCAATTTGTACTTGACTTTATGTTGAACCTCATTTCTCATTCATAAATGATGCAGCCCCCCTCCCCTTCGGGGTTCCAGCTCTTTGGTTCCTGTTGGAACCTTCACTAAACAAATCAACAAGTCCTTTTGTTCAACAACACCACCTGCGCGAACAAGCACAAGGAGAGAGTTTCCTTCACGCGAACACAGACTATGACCACTGGTTGTCTCTTCAACACTTCGTTTGAATGTTGGCCTGGTGCACTCCTTGCACAGGTCTTCCTCCAGAGTGTTCAATAACTTCGTCCCTATCTCTCCTTGAAGGGATATAAGTGCCCCCTCGCGACTTATGCTCAAGCACTCCTTACTGAGCCGACAGAGTATTCAGTAACTTTGTGAGTGTCCTCTCCACGATACTTCTCTTCTATGAGAACTCAGAATAGAGTTCCCCTTGGTGCACTCCTTGCACTCGCTCGAAGCCCTCTTGACAGAGCTCTACAGAACCTTCAGTAGTTCTGTCTCTATGTGCCTTCTCTGCACAGTCTTCCCTCCTTTGTATTTAGTAACTCTGAGGCTTCTACTTCGAGCTTGTGATCGCTCTGGTGTGCCCTCCTAGCACGTTCTTTTCTGATTCCGCAGAATTCAGATGCGCACACCTTGCGATGGCTACAGAACCTCAATTGTTATCTTGTGCACTCCTTGCATAGCCTAAAGAACCCAGAACGATACTCTAAAGCTCAAATAAAGATAGAGAAATCTATCTTCCTACTGTAAATGAAATCTATCATACATCTACAGCATTCATTCATGAAATACATAACACATGAATAACATTATGCAAGAAAAATTGATTTTCTATTATGTCTGTGTCTCTATACAGATGATTTACAGAAACTAGACTGTAATCGAGTCTCAGTTCTCTCAAGCTCTCTCTCTCTCTGAACTACTATACCTCCTTTGTCTCCTAACATTGTCCCTACGCAGACCTCTCTATCTGCCTATCTGCCCCTTGAAATCTTATACAAGATCTCATGACAAAAAGAGGGGCTATGCGAGCCCGTCCTCTCTCACCTAACCTCATCTATTACATTGAAGTTTCATAAATATTTACCCAGACCCGATTGCAATCTGAGCCTGCTACAGGCAACCCTTTAAGGCAATTTTGTCTACTACCTGTACAAAGGCATGGCTTGGCATTAAAAGCCTTACAACGCAAATCCCCATGGGATCTGATCTCATATTTAAAAATGTGAGAGGTCCAATGCCTCTCTTCCTCCTGAAATGCGTGTTGATGTGTTGGAATGTTGGTGCATTGCTAAGGTGGAGCGATGCTCCTGCATCATACTCCACAACTGGGAAAATCATGAGCTCCTCTTCTCCAGTGTTGAAACCCTCCTAGATCCCAAATTCTCTTCTGGAGTTGTCCTCTTGCTCCTCTCCAGCTATGTTGTTGCTTCTTCTTCTTCTTTCCTGCTGCTATCGCAGGCTCTCCCCTGTTCAGCTCCTCTTTGCTGACTCCTTCTGTTAACCTTAACATCAACCTTCTAATTTCCTCAACTACATCTTCCAGCTGCTCCAATGGCTGGTTTTCCTTATGCAGTCTTCTCGGTTGCACTTCCTCCTTGTTGAGGGGTAGTTCAACTTGATCCCCCTTCCGATTTTCTTAATCTCTCGTGGCCTTAGCTTGCCACTTTGCTGCAGACTCCAGTTCTGCAGGCTTATCGCCGAGTTGTTGCTCGGCTTCCTGCTTGGATATATTAGCCTTTGTAGGCCCTTCTTGTGTTGGCATATCTGCATCTTCCTCCAACCGTTCCTTTGGCTGGTATGCTCCTCCATCTTCCTCCAGCTTGACCTATTGGATGTGCCCACCTCTTTCTAAGGCTTCTGATTCTTCCTGCAGCTCAACAAAGTCTATGATGTATGCTTTATTTTTTGCTACAGGCTCCAGTACTGCAGTCATTTCCAGTTCAACTTTCTGGTTGAAAATTTTGAGCAATTCTGTCGAATGCACTTCTCTTGAATTTTGCATCACTGTCTTCTGGCAGTCATCTGCTTGTTCTAGATTGTCCAACCAATCCTCCAAGATCCTCAATTCTATCTCCCATTGAGTGAGCATCTCAACTGTGTGCTCCCCTTCTTCTCCTTGGGCAGCTTCTGATATCTGCTCCTTCATCATGACAGTCTCTATTGGTGGTCTTTCTCCTGCTGCTGTACTTTCATCATGTGCACTGGCCTCTTCATGGTTGTTTGGTAGGAATACCTTGATCCCTCCAATAATCAGAACGCTCTTCTGGTCCTCCTTCTGGATGGTGAAAGTTTTTAACTCGTCATCATCTTCATTCACATGGTCTGCAAACCCACATGAATCTTCTCCTATCAGCACTCCTTGCTGACATGAACTCACTTTTGAGCTCTCGAGACTTTCAAACAGTCTCATCTCCTTCTCCCTGCCCACTTGGCAATTTGGGAATTTACTGTTGCCCACCTGGCACTCTATGAGATCAATTGATCCCATCTCGTTGTCCACTTGGCAATCAGAACTTTCGAAACTGCTCCCCTGGTAGTATACGAGACCTTCCACCGATCTCTTTCCATTGCCCACTTGGCAAATTGAAAGTCCATTTCCGCCCACCTGGCAGTTTATGAGATCTTCATCTGATCTCCCTTCCTCCTCATCGCTGAGATTTCTCCCAGTTTCTGGTTCACAGACGTGAATCAGTTCCACCTCTGTGTCACTGAGGTTTTCAGTATGCCTTGGCCATCTTCTTAACAATTATCGTTATCTTTTGGCCACAAATTTCTTTACTGGCCACTTTACCTTCTTCTTCATGGGCCACTCATATACCCAATGCATTTTTGCATCATGTTGTATTTTAAATGTGAGCTCCTCCATATGTGCTCTTACCTAATTGAGCTCTCTGCCTATCTCATTCTTGCTCTTTTGTTGGCGATCCTTGCCTTGACTACTCCTATGGCCTTCAGTAGCCATCTTGGTCTTTCTACCTTCTATCTGCCTCCCCTGACAAGTCTATGAATCACTCTACATCTGAGAGCATCTCCATCTCCTCTCACAGCTTAACCAATTGTTTAAAATTTTGTTGCTACGTCCATGCAACAACCTTCTCACAGAATATCAATACTTTGCCTTTCTTTCACCTGTTGTCTACAGATGAATCTCTGTTTTTGATACCACTTGACGTTACCAGAATTTCTCCTTCATCGTCTCTCCCTTTTTCTGTTGTCTGTAAGCAAGGCTCGGTCTTCTATTTACCTCCGTTGCCTACATAAATCAATTCTGGCTCTGATACCACATGATGCAGCCCCCCTCCCCTTCGAGGTTTTGCAACCTCTCGGTCACTGGATCGTTCAATCTCCTTCACTAAACAAATCCACAGGTCCTATTCAACAGCCCCACCTGCGCGAACAAGCACAAGGCGAGAGTTTCCTTCACGCGACCACGGACTGTGACCGCTGGCCTAACTAAAAGGCGCTACGTATTCCGCGATTTCGAGAATCTTGGCGTGATACAAATCCAACACTCCAAACTCCGAACCCGACTAGGGGCCTAGAAAATGCTAGCCTTTCTCCTATGCACTCGATGTGACTTTCCTCTAGGAACTAAGTCCCAGATCCCAAATATTTCCGGACTTTGCAAATGATTCAACCCTGAATCCCGGTCCTGAAACTCCGACAAGGGCTTAACGTTCCTTAGCTCCTCCCCTTGTCTCCGCTCATGTGATGATTCACAATGCCCATGGGCTCATCCTTTGAATGCGTTGAGACTTCGTGTATCGAGAAATTTCGATGCAAATCACTTCTGTTCTCCCATCTCCCGAAATGCCAAAATTTCGGAGACCCCCATCTAACAGTCCTGGTTCTTCCACGATCTGACGGCTCAGATCGCGGCATGACTTCGTGCGTCGAAATATTCTAAATAAGTCAACTTTGACTCTCCATTCCCTGAAATCCCAATCCCCAATGTTTCGATCGATGATATTTCTCTTGACACTAGCTCCTCCCTTAACCTTCTGTCGCGTCACCTTCCACTATGACATGGGGCCACCCTCCCTCGCACGTCGGGACTTCTTGTCTCGGGACTTTGGGATGGTTCTCTCCTTCGAACCTTCAACTCTCGAAATGTCGAAATGTCGATGCTCCAGATCGACGACTGTGATTGAATCGTGATTCGAGACTTCTAACAACTCTGCCCTTTGACTACTCTGAGTTGCAAGTCAGCGAAATGTTGCATGCTCGCCACGCGTCCTTTGCGATGGACGGTCCTGATTACTTCGCGAATTCTCCTTTCGCGAACTTTCTCTTGTCTTCACCTCTGGTCCCCCGATGTACGATCCTCCGGTGTGTGTGTGTGTGTGCGTCTCTGCCACGTGTCCTTCTGGATCCAACGGTCCAGAACGATTTCGTTACTCCTCCCTTCGCGATTTTGCTCCTCTACTCCTGGAAAATCTCTCGATGTTCGATCCCAAGAACACCCTTGATCTGTTGCCACCTGTCCTCCTATCGATGGACGATCCCAATCGTTTTGGAACTTATCTCGTGCACCTTTCTCCGTATCCAATGACTGTTGATCCACGTGCTCAGATCCAACGGTCCAGATCTGATCTCCTCTCCCATGCACGTTTTCGCCTGTCTGGACTCTGATCAGACAGTCTAGATCCTCCCATGATCTACGGTTGTGATCGAATCGCGATTTCACATGTCGCAACTTTGGAAACTAAGGAATTTTGTCCTCACAACTCCCGGTATTCGATCCCGCGAAATGAACCAACGATTCAGATCTCTCCTGGATCGACGCCTCCTATTCCTCCTGAGATTTGAGAGTGGAATGGCTCCCACCGTTATCCTCCTTGCAACTTCTCTCGATCCAACAACTTGGGACCTTCAAACTTATTTCTTCTACGGAATCAACTCTTGGACTCGCTTACGCTTCTAAAAAGCGTTATCTCCTCTGAGTTTACGAACTTACTCAGTTTTCTAAAGGACTCAGTCATTGTTTCCTTAGAAGACTTCCGGTGTCCTACTGACACACTTTGCACTCACCCTCCTGATCTTTTGAACTTAGAACAAGCTCTCTCTGTGCATTCTCCTTGTGCTTTTTTGGCCTTCAGATGGTTCTCTCTTCAACACTTCGTTTGAATGTTGGCCTGGTGCACTCCTTGCACAGGTCTTCCTCCAGAGTGTTCAGTAACTCTGTCCCTATCTCTCCTTGAAGGGATATAAGTGCCCCCTGGCGACTTATGCTCAAGCACTCCTTACTGAGCCGAAAGAATATTCAGTAACTCTGTGAGTGTCCTCTCCACAACACTTCTCTTCTCTCGGAATAGAGTTCCCCTTGGTGCACTCACTCGATGCCCTCTTGGTAGAGCTCTACAGAACCTTCAGTAGTTCTGTCTCTATGTGCCTTCTCTGCACAGTCTTCCCTCCCAAGTATTCAATAACTCTGAGGCTTTTCCTTCGAGCTTGTGATCGCTCTGGTGTGCCCTCTTGGCACGTTCTTTTCTAATTTCACAGAATTCAGATGCACTCACCTTACGCTGGCTACAGAACCTCAATTGTTCTGTTGTGCACTCCTTGCACAGCCTAAAGAACCCAAAACGATACTCTAAAGCTCAAATAAAGATAGAGAAAACTATCTTCCTACCGTAAATGAAATCTATCATACATCTACAGCATTCATTCATGAAATACATAACACATGAA
>CBVK0100670705.1:0-15939 GCA_900067695.1 Picea abies | reverse complement strand
GACCAATTACCTCATGGAGCAAGAACCTCCTCTGATATAAGACCAAGCCAAAAGTGATGGATGTTGTTGCTGTTGGCAAGATGAATCTAATGAAGGAAGAAAAGGATGGGCCCTCCAGGGCAATGCTCAGGTCAATCCTGCTCTTGGTACTCCATGCCTAAGACCTGTGGGCCTCGAGACATGATCTCCTAGTTATCCCTAAAATTCAGGGATAACATCTAGCTCCAACTCGGGGACATGTGCTCACCGTAGAGCGCATGAGAACCTCAACATCTCTGTCATAACCTGAAGACCTTCTCAAACTCTATAGGGGCATCAGTAACAAAAATGGGGCGGTAATGCCACCCCAGCATGCATAGATATATATATAAAATGAAATAAAACAATTAATAATGCAAATGTAAAGCAAAGTACCTACCTTTACCTACCTGTTGGCTGGATATTCGATGTAGTCAAACAACCAGTGTAGCCAATCCTGCAATGTCCCACAATACCTAGCCTTGTGCTTCTTTATAAACCAAAATAGTGATAAATCAAGCACAAAAATGTCATGAGTTAGAATATATATCATATCATCGGAAATCTCAAAGTCTAACTCATGGAGGCAGGTGGGAGGGATAAAATCCTGCCAAGTCCATCTCTGGGGAAAGTACTCAATCCACTTCAGGAAAGGGTCAAGAAAAGTCCAAGGTTCAGAACACTGACTACCTAAGACGTTCTCATACTGTGAAGTCTGGGAAGGGATTGACAAAGATCTGGCAGATGACTGACAAACTATCAAGGGAAAGTTGACAAACTAAGATAACAAACTTACAGTACCCAACCAACCCTTGGAGTCTAGGGTTTGCCTAAGAGGAAACTCAACATTAAAAATATACTTCCCAACTACACTTTTAATGGAAAAGCAGGGTAAAGTAATAACAGGAAGCTAAAGAAAAAGGTCATGAGAATCCTTCTTTAGGCAAAAAATGTCTTTACTCTTATCAAAATTTGAGCATAGTGGCAGTTGATAGTCATCTTCATAGGGTGAATCTAAGTGCTCAGAGGAGTACTCATCAAAGGCCTCAAGGTAAGACCGAAAATCATCAGGCAAATACTATATTCGGTCAACCTTGGGTGTTTGTGGAGAGTCAGTAAAAATCTCATCTCCCTGTTGCCACTGGTCAAGAGCTTGTTGTGATAATTGCAAAGGCAACACTTGGAGATGACTTTTTATGTCATAGATGGGATCCATATCATAACTAACCGCATCCCACCTACGTCTCCCAACATGTATGAACTTGTCAAAATCAGCTATGTCAGTATTAGTATCATAACATGGAGGAGTCAAAACATCCAATACTTTTGTACTCTCTGTGTCATAAGGTAAAGAACCACTGAAAACTTGGAAGGGGGAATAATTCACCTTGCTTAATCCTTCCTGTGTAAGAGCTTCAAGTATTTGGATAGCTTCATCAAGTGGAAGATCTGCCTCTACATCTTCAGTCTTGAGACATAGGGGATCTAGCTTGTCCAAGGGTTCCATTTCTTCTTCAGTCTATGAGTCATAGAACAAGGTATCATCAAAAAACTGGAAAGGAAAATGACTTACCTCATTCTCTTCATCTTGTGTAGGATGGACAGGATCTTGGAGAGCTTCATCACATTGAGGAGCAGTTACTGGAGCTTCATCCTCATAATTCACGTCTCTAGCTATATCTTTGTTGCATTCTATTGGATTATGGGAGAGGTCTTGCTCCTCTTCAAGGGTTTGATAATGGTCTTCATAAACCTCGTCTTTTATATCATAGGATTCTTGGTATTGATCACAATATGCTTTCCTGAGATCTTCTACAATCTCAGTGGTGAATCATTTGTGGTCTAAGGATACCATGAGGTTTTGAAGGACATCTTCATACGTTTGGCAATGTGGCTTAGTAAGATCTATAAACCTACTAATGAGGTGTATGAAAGATGATATACCCCTGTCCTTGCAACAACTCTTAAAACGATCTTGTAAGTAGGATGGCAGAGTGAGTAAGAACAATTTATAAGAGCATCCTCTCCTCCCAAATTTATCTCGCTCAAATACTCCAAAAAAATTACGATGTGAGGAGTTGGGAGGCCCAAAAACGTTGGAGAGTTGTTTAGCCATTTTGTATCAAAGTAATTTGGGTATCCTTGAAAACTTCTAAAATCAATACTTGGATACATTTGTTCCCAATGTGCCATGATCCCATAACTTGGAAATATCACAGAAAGTAAGGTGGCACCCTGATAAATATTAGTGGAGTTGCCAGATAATTTGCCTATCAAAGAAATAGGGAAAACACCCTAGTGGAGTTGCCCAGTAAGCTTGTAAGATAAGGCTCTGAGGCAAGGCTTACCGAAAAGTGTCGTCTGAGGAGAATTGACTCAGTGTTCCCCGGTATCGGCGCCAAAATGTTATCGCACAGTTTGTAGCTAGGTCAAAAGGCTATAAGATGGAGGTCCGAACTGGTGTAACAGGAACCTATCCCACCCAATGTCACCTTGTATGGGAAGGTTCTTTCTCTTTAGGGAGGTGAGTCAGTCGAGACAGACTCACTGGATAGCAGTAAATCATCTATTGATATATATACGAGGCATAGTTGGATATGGCTCGAGGTATGCCTCCAGTGTGAACTTGAGTTTGTCGGATATGTCTATACAAATTGAGCAGTGAGTACAATGGACCAGAAGAGAACATATGGTTGTTGTTTTACCGTGAAGGTTGTCATGGTTTCCTTGTGCAACATGAAACAAAGCTTTGTGGCCTTGAATACCACAGAAGCATAGTATATATCATTGAGTGTCCGAAGGAACGCGACTTCATAAACTTCTGACAGATTTACTTGATCATGAGATGGATTCTATAAGTATAACCAAAGTTGTGTGAAGCTCTTTGAGAAACTTGTGTTTCATGATAGATTGAAACCCGTTGAGATAAAATATCATTTTCAGAGACATGATGCAAAGGAAAGCAGTACATGTGTAGTACCTTCCTACACATGAACAGATTGCAGACACCTTCACCAAACTGTCTTGGTGAAGAATACCTCTCTAGTTGAGAGGGAGTGTTGATGACTACAACCAAGACAAAGTTCAAGTACTTCTGTGCGAGACTTGGCCTAATGGAGATTGCCTCCCTAACTGAGAGAGAGTGTTGATGATTACAACTGCATCAAACATCCTCTAGGAAACAAACTGATTGATTTGACCTAAGAGAGAGCCCATGAGTTGGGTGTGTGGTTCCTATCTGAGACAGAACTGGAACATAGTGATGGTCTCCTCCTTACAGAGAGTTGAGAAGAAATCCAGATGATTCTCCTGTGTAACACAGTGAGAAAGGGGATATGTTGAGTTGGACGTGCTTGTGGCTGAGCACAAGGTGAATGTGTGAATTCCCATGAGCTGGGTGCATCGTTATGAGACAGAGATGAAGACGATGTATTATCCTCCTCTGAGCAGAGAGTTGAGATGATGAACCCCAGATGACTCTCCTGTGTAATGCAGGGGGAAAGAAGATCTGTTGAGTTGGACGTGCATGTGGATGAATACAGGTGAATGTCATCCTAGTGGTTGAGCACTAGTGAGTGTGGTTCTCCTGTGGGACGCACTGAGATAGAGATATGGACATCCCTATGGATGTGCCCCTAGTGGCTGAGCACTAGTGGGTGTATGAGATCCCTTGCTATATTGTTCAAGAGTCAGACTTACATGTAACCCTAATTGTAATGTAAAGGGTATAGGTCGGCCCCACCTTAATGTAATAGATAATTAATTTGGTTATTATTAATTATATTATCAGTTAGAGATGTCGGCCCTGTTGTGCCAATAGACACTTCTATTGACAGGTTCAGTCTAATATAAGTAAAGGTAAATTCCCCATTGAGGAATCATATCTTTTGTGAGTTTGGAAATTTCAGCAAGTACATCTTCTTGGGAAAAGTGTGCACCTCTCTTGGGCACTAGTCTTCTAGGGTTTGCAAGCACCCTCTTGTGTGCTAGGTTTTCTTGGTGGTGAAGGTATTTCTCTTGAAGAATATAGCAAAGGATTGGCTGGGTTTTCTTCCCTTGTTGAGAAGGGTTTCCCATGATACTTCTTATGTACTTGTGCATGGTGTTTCTTCTTGTGATCTTGGTTGCTGCAAAAAAATTGTTTATGGTTTAAGTTAAATGCTAAAATGGAATGAACTTCATGCTTAAACCTTGCATATTGAAAAATCAACATTTTGTTGGTTTCAGTGTTTCCTATGCAAATACTTATTTATTTGGAGAAGAAGAAGATGATGACAACAACCATGAAGCAGTTCTAGATGGAAATCTTGTTATTAGCACTAATGAAGCACATCAACAACACATAAGGGTTGTAAATGAAATAAGCACACAGTCTCAAAGTAATTCTTAAAGAAGCAACACACCCAAACAAAACCCTCAAATTATAATTCAAGCACAAAATAAATATTTAATTGAAAACTCTGGTGATGGAGATGACCATGATCCTCAGAAAGGCAACCTTGAAAGGCCTCATAAGCTCACAATAAATAGTAAAAGACAACAGGAAGTAGGTGAGCTTGTACCTGAAGAGGAATATGCCCTTGAGGACATGGACTTAGATGTAAATATTGAACATAGAGAGTTTATGGACGAAGAACAAAGGATTCAAGAGAGCAGAGAAGTTGTGGCGGAATTAGCGATACAAGAACCAATTTTCTTTGAAGAAGAATCCTTAACTCTTCATAATGCTCTATTTGACAAAGACTCGAAGAAATTAGTATTGAAAGAATTAATTCAAAAGGCAAGAAAGTTCAAGGAAGGACACATTTAGAATTTAATTTGAGTGGAATCTTACCATCAAGAATTGCAAGGATACATAGACCTACAAGTGATGCTTTGGAAGTGTCAGTTGATGAAATCAAAGCTGAAAATGCTATGCTTAATGACATAATTAAATAATTGGAAAAAGATTTAATGCCACACCCTATATTTGCAAGTTCGATTGCTATTGTTCAACCTTGGAAAAGCTTCGACAAAACACCAGAATCAAAGCTCGAAATTGAAGGGAACATCAAGTTTGCTTATCGCAGTTAGACGGTATGTTGAGGAAAACATAAGGAAGAGAATGTCTCTCATTTTAGAGGCATGGGATTTGGCGAGCAACTTTGTTTCTTCGTGTTCTAGAATTGTAAATCTAAGGCAATATCTTCAGGCATACCTTGATAATGACGAAGATTTTTATAAAGATGCAGTCACAACATTTGTTTTAAAGGTTTTTGGAATGAGTGAACTAAATAGAACAGAAGAAGATTTATCATCCCTTACCCGCATAAGACAATTGAAAGCTTGTTGGCTTAAAAGAATAAAGGTTTTAAAAGAAATATTGGTTGATTGTGACACTTTAAGTGTCAAAAAAGGGGAATTATATTTTAATTTAATTGAATTAGATTTCGCGGGAACTACCGGGGAAGTGCAAGATCCAAAATTGATCTTGAATTTCATTCTTATGAAAAGAGAAAAGTTTCAAGAACATTTAGAAATATTAAAAGGTTTATCAACGGAAAAGTTTAATAGTATGATCGAGTACACATAACATGAAGTTGAAAGTTGGCTTGTAATTTATGTTAATAAAAATGAAGATATTGAAGACATGTTACACCAACCTTCAATTGACTTAAGAGATTTAGAAAACACATTATTTGATATCAAAGTTGGGTAGGAAATAATTGTCGCGCCTATTAGGGAATACATCGAAAATTGGTTAAAGCAAGATTTAATCAAGATAATTGAAGAAGATCAGACAGGGGTGATTGGTACCGGTCATGTAACTGCAACCAAGGAAAATACAAAAGGAACATCGACCTCCAAATGAAGCATAAAAAAAATTCCATGACGGTGAGTAAATTGATCACATCCTTCTCAATTATTTTCTCTTCTCATTAAGAAGTCATCAAGTTGTGTTTATCTCTCGCAAGAAAACGTAACTGATTTTTTATCGCTCCTTTTTGTCTTCTTTTCAAATTCATCCATGTTTTGTCCTTTGATTTTATGGTCCAAGGGAGCCCAATCCTAGTTCAATTCTTGACGAATGCATTTTATTTTCAAGACTATTAAAGACTATATTATTTTTTGAAAAATCTCAAAGAACTATTTTGGGGATAAAATTTAATGATCTCTTTGAACTCTAAGTTTTGAGTATAAAATATTTAATCTTTTTCTATCATATTCTATCCTATGTTGAATGAAAAAACTATTTAAATTTAAAGTTCTCTCCTTTGTGGGCCCATATCTTTCTTTCCTTTGAATGTGATAAAAAATTATGGATGTTTTGATGGATGTGAGAATTATATTATTTTTCTTGTAACTGTTATTTATTTATGTGTAATATTTCTACATATATATTATATTTTAATGACTGAAAATTCCTAGTCCTCCTCTCAGGAATTATTTTGTGAGTATTTATCTTCAATCAACAATATTTTACATTTTCATTGAGTGATAAAGATTGGGGTTTTCTATTTAGTATTCTCTCATTTCCACTTACAGTTCCAAGATACTGAAGATTTATCTTTAAGAAAATACAGAGGAGTACCACCTCTATAAAAAAACAGGGGGATATTCATATCCTCGTGAGGTTGTTGTTTGAACCTTAACAGATCTAAGCATCGACATGTATGAAGGTCTAATGAGGGCATCGATGATGGTAGACTGTGGGCATCTTATACGTTGTACATCTAGGGACCCTAAAAACAGTCTTTATTAGATTGTTGTAGAGTTGGTATTGCTCATCGGAGTTGTTACCCCCATCAAGCATCCCAACTATCATTCCAAGCCCATAGTTTCCTTTGTTTGATGGCCGATGCAATTCAAGTAATAGATTTATTGGGCAGGTCTTGGTTCTTGAAACACCTTGTGGCGGTGTCATTGTGAACTCAGTTGACATTCTAGGCTCGCAGTTTCCTTTGACTAGTGGGCTATGTGATTCAAGTGTTGGGGTTATTAGGTAGGTCCTAGATTTGAATACCCAAGATGGAGGAGTCGTTGCAAAAGAGGTAAAGGAGAAGTCATCATCGGAGGGGTCTAGTGGTGTTGGAAGTGCCCCTACCTATAGAAAGCGCAAGGAATGCAATAAAAATAAAATGGGTTTGTCAAATTTAGTTCTGTGGGAGGACATAAAAACGAATGAGGTTGTCAATCATGCAGAAAAAGTTTTGGTGGGGACGTTCCATGGTCAATGGATGGGAGAAACGTTGTTAAAGGATTGGATAAAGTTTGAGTGGAAGCCTAAGCTTGGTCACTCTCCTTAGTCCATCATCCCTAGTTGAGATTGATTGGATTTTGTTCTATGCTTAGCAAATGATGTGGGGAAATTCTTGTTTCTCGTTGGAGGTGGGACTTTTCTCTACTATCTTTGAAGCTCTAGATGCCCTCCTTCGATGCAAGGATAGAGAAGGTGGAACTCACAACAACTTGGACCATAAACATGTAATGGTTCAAAGGCATTCTATTGGGAACTTCTAGGATAGCTTATATCCTAAATGACTATGAATCTGAATCATGTACAATTTTAGAATTGGAGATTTGTCCTCATTTCTCTTCTTCTTTTCTTTTGTATACTAGTATTTCAGATACACTCTTTAGGTTGTGAATTCAATTTGTTATATGATTATGGACTTGTGTTTTTCAATAAAAATTAATTTGAATCTTATAATTGTCAAAGTTCTCTTTCTCTTACAGGAGACAACAATGTCGCTGAGTATGTAATTCGAGAAAGTGAGGAAGAAGGGGAGCCACCAATGCAGTTTCTACAAGAGGTTCAATATAAATTCCCTCAGGTTTTACAATAATCATTACTTTCTCTCTTATCTTCAATTTCTATTATAACAAATTTTCAACAATGGAGTTGTTCTCATTACATGGCAATAGTTCTCTACTTTGTGGCATTATGAGAGAACTTTCATGGATAATTGCAGGTGTTGTGTGAGATAAGAACAAAGAGTGTAGCATACTCTATTTTATTACACCTTAGTGAGTATGTCCAAAATATAAAGAAGTCTGGCTTATTGGAGGCAAAAGAGATGGATCAACTTCATGAAGCTATAGAGGTAAATTTTGATTTAAAATGCATTCTAGCTCTTATCGATTTTTAACTTTTAATATATGTGAAGAGTATTGCCCACTTTATGGATGAAGATTTTATTTAATATTAGGACCTATTGCTACCATGTTTTTTGTTGAAGTATATGTTGCTTAACACATGTTGTATTTCCATATGTAGATGGATGTGAAAAGGATTCTAGGAAAGGAAAGCTTTGTGAAGAACTTTCGATCTTTTTTCCGCATTTTGAAGCAAGGTGTTACTTATGGCCGCAACAACGAGAATCAACTGGGGGAATCAACCTCTAGAACTACTCTTTCTCAAAACACTCAAGCATTCTTATTAGCCTACTAAACTAACATAGATATATTTATTTATGTGTGTATTTCACTAACTTAAATCAACCTTAACTTGGATTTATCATGAATGGAACTCCAATTCATGAATTTATCATGAATGAATTCTCATATTTCCAATTCCCATATATTGATTACAGGTAGTTGGAAAGCTAAATTGAGTCATAGCTAAGAAAATAATGCACAAAGGGCATTTCTACCAATATTTTTCTTCTAGAGTCTAATTGTGTAAACATATAAATACATTATCTTCCACTATGTCTAATTGTGGAAACATAGAATTATGAAAACACATAAATACATATGTATACATGTATTTGTATATTTGATTATTTCATCTTGAATGCCAATCACATTAATAGTATAATATGTGATTAATATAAATAAAATATTTTTTATTTTAACTTAAAAAGTAGATGGTTAAACCATTTTAAATTTATGGAGGTGTTATATGACATTATGTGTGACAATTGATAAATACGAGTGTTCTTTTTCTCTCTCTTTATATGTATTTTAAGTTAACTTTCTTATGCATTGGTTGTAGCATTGTTAGCACTTAGAATTTCATTGAATATGTTGATGTTGGTTTTTGACCTTCTTAAACTACACATGCTTATCTGGATAAATGACCCAATAGCTCTCCCATGGTTAAAATGATTTGTCAATTGCTTGATTGCCATATGCAAAGTAAGATATCTTACTATGCGCTCAAATTTATTAATGTAATATAAACTAGTTAAAGTAAAATCCATAAATGTAGATGAAGACAAGGTGAATGTCGGAACGAAATACAATGCATGCAATATGGAATATGAGGCTAACTAAATCTTAATTTAATGAGAAAAATAACAAGGATTGGAAATGAAACCAATAGCATGAGGAATAGTCTACCAATACTATTATAAATGAAGTCTAATCAAAACCTCCCAACTCCCTTGTGAAGTGAAAACATCTAAATGCTAAGAACACTTCCCTATCACAAAACTAGCTAGT
Organism: Picea abies; assembly: GCA_900067695.1. Taxonomy (NCBI): domain Eukaryota; kingdom Viridiplantae; phylum Streptophyta; class Pinopsida; order Pinales; family Pinaceae; genus Picea; species Picea abies. The sequence goes on along the minus strand of CBVK0100670705.1, from coordinate 6,495 downwards.
AATCAAGTTGAGATGGAGCATGGCTGTACAAATAGAAAAATGGAAGAATAGTCCACCAATTAAAGTACATGCATAATTAGAGATTTTGAGCAACCAAGAACAGTCCAAAAGCTATCAAGAAACTCCCTACCACAAACCAACAAAGAATTGAATGTATCACCCCATTTTGACTTTGGTACTTGAACTACATTATGGCCTAATCACATTTCTTTGCTTATTATTTGTGGAACTATATTATAACAATGGGACTTTAGTATATGGACATGTGGACCGACATATATGAGAATGTTATGAATAATTATTGTTTATGTGATTAAATATGGATGTTGTGTCATTTACTTCTAGCATGCAAGTATTAAATGAAAGGTTTTGGTACATGGATACTAGTTTGAATGATATGTTTTAATGAATCAAAAGGTGCCATGCACATGATTAATAATTAGATGATTTACATTTTTCATCAATGAGCAATATGGTAATCACATACATATATATTTATGGTTATGCGTGATCTTGTGTTGTAAACTAACCTACATGTTGGATGGGCTAAACAATAGTTAGATAAATCTGATACTAAAGTGACATATTTTGTGGAAATCAAATGAGAAATGGAATGCTAGAAAGTATTATTTGGTTATTTAATCGTTGGTTTAATGGATTTCTATGATAATTGAGCAATTTTAGGTTTTACAGGAAGCACGATTGTTCAAACTGGATATTGAATGTCAAATTTCCAAAAACAATAGTAATGCCACAGTATGGTTAATGATAAGGTGTTGACCCTAGTTCTATCAAGAAGGGTGGATGTATTGTCCATTGTTTATCCTATGAAACCTAGAGTCAAGGGAGAGTTGTGTTAAGCCATGCTCCCATAGACATGTGGTGGCAATTGTTCATTATTTGCTAGAGAATATTGGTCTAGGTAGTTAACACTTCTACTTACAGGGTCTATCTTAAGTTAGGTCAATATAGTTGACACTCCAACATAGTGTACACGAGGAAATGATATGGTGTGAAAGATGGAAGTAGGTTAGGGAGAAAGGGTGATTCACTATAGTTGAGAGTGTTGCTAGGAATGAGAAATGTAAACTCGATGCCTTTCTTGGTTCCTTTTATTAAAAGATTGCTTATTCATTATGTTGATTTTGGGTGTAATGTTCAGTTCATACTGGAATATGGTGACTTGGTTATTTAAACTATTGGATGTTGTGTTAAAGGATTAAGTCTCGCATGATTGGATGAGATCACATATGAACTATGAATTACATGTGAATGTTGTTATCATTATTACATGCATGAGCTATGTATGTGACAACTATGTATTGTTAGGACCTAATCTCTTTAACCCCTCACGTAGGTAGAATAATATGTTTTCTATGCAATAAAGGTTGACATTAGTAAATATGGTAGATAATAATGTGAACAAGTCTAATGTAAGGAGACTTAATAGAAGTTTCCACTTCTAAAAAAATCTTCCTTTAGAATGTTATTTTGAATAAAAAATTAGTATAAATAGAATTAGAAGGCATGAGAAGGTCTTGTCTTGAGAATTATTGTTATAGAGCTTTGTTTTGTTGGAGGTTGCCACCTCGAAGAGGCAAGTGAACTTGGATTTTTATCAGTAAAGGCATCGTTGTTGGTGTTATTATTCTCTCTACTTTGTTGTTATGTTGGTAATTGTCATAATTTTATTTTTCTACTTTATATAATATATCTAGTACCTTACAAGTGGTATCATAGCACTTTCCTCTGCATAAATTGTGGGTTTTTTTTGCAGGGTAGAGATGTGTATTGTTGGCATCTTAAAAGCACAAAGATCTATCATTTAATGTGTAAAAATGTGATTGGGGAAGACTACACGCAGAAAATATTGACAATTTCATGGGTTACTCAAAACAAACATTTCACCTTGTTCAAAACCTATGTAACCATGTCGGATAAAATATATGAACTATTAATTCCTAAATTAAATTATCAACCAGGGCTCATAAGCTTCGAGGTGCACGCACAATATGTGCAGGATTGGAGCTAGTTTAGCCTAATCTAAAGCCAACAAACACACTTCAATGCAATAAATGAGACAAGCAGTTGGAAAACGAATTCAATTGACAGTAAATAAACTAACACCTTAGGTTGAAACCCATTACGGGAAATCCATGTCTCACGAGTTAGGCCTTTAATCTTTTTTTGGTGATTGAAGCTATGGGAATTTAAAGTGCAGGAATCCAAAGTACAATAAATGAAACCAAGTGTAGGAAAAAACCAAATTAAAACAAACTAGCTAAAAGGAAATACAAATAAACATGAATCTAAAATCAAACTACGAAAATGAAATGTCCTCGAAAAGATACACCTGGAAATGAAAGTGAAATCAATGTTGGTACGGATTTAATTTTGTTTTATGTACAAAAATGAATGTGTTAATACGGGATTAATTTTACTCTATTTACATCAATGAAATCACTCATAAATTTTCTAATGTTGCATCACATAACAATATTACTTTATACAACATATATATACAACAAATTGTGCACATATAATATATATTAAAAATGATGAAAAAAAACAAAGTAACAACAATAATGGAACAATGTATTAAATATATAACAAAAATGACAAAACAAAATAACAAAAATAAAAGTAAATAAAATAACAAAACAATATATTATATAACAATATATAAACAATGTAACTAACATAACTTAACTTTACATAACGACATAATAACAATCACATTACTTACATCATAACACAATAACATAACTTACACAACTTATATAACAAAACAAAGTAAAACACAATATTAATATAACAATGGCATTTCATAAATAACAAAACAATATTAACATGATAGTGTGTAACTCACATCACGTAACTTACATGATATCAACACAATGCACAATGCAATAAAATATAACGCAATGTCACCCATTATACACAACAAATATAACACATTGCACGAGATGAATATACCATGTATGCTGTGAAATATATAACATAATGGTGAAACAAAACAAGACGGTGATAAACCATACGTATATAACAAAGACTTGTTGCAGCGTTAGATTGAGGACGAAGAGCTATCAGGGTGAAGAGATTAGGGTGACCTGGAGGCGTGAGGAAATGAGGGAAGATTTGTAATGTGACAGATGTGCAATCAATTTATGAATTCAATGGACAATCTTGTTCTGTACACAAACATAATAGTCAGTTATCGAAGCAAATACAAAACGAAGCAAGGAATGAAACACACTGCAATCTAGTTACAAATGTAGGAGAAACAAACTATTGTTGAAATGTATAAGACAGACTACAGTGAACTACATTACAGGGTAATAGAATAGAGAAGTTGTGGGCCGAGTTGGTGGGCCCTCCCAATTGGTGTCACGTTGCCTAGTAAGCTACAAGATCACAGACAACTCATGTCTCAACCAATTCTTAAGAGTACCAGCATATTATTTCATTTAAATAAGTCTCAAAGATACATTGTCTGCGGATAGCACAACTGCAACACTTGGATTGATAATAAACTCAAAATTGGATGCTCTATTACAATGATAAAACAAAATTCACCTCCCTATCATTGCTACCCAATTTATATAAGAGCCATTTGTACACACCCGACTCCTTAATACTCTTTTAAGGGGGTGGGGTATTATAAATTCATTTTTCCTTAACTAACTCATCTCGAATCATCTCTCCAAGATGATTCATTCTCTTCTACTTGCCTGTAGCTTTATAACGACTGCTACTGGGTTCTAAACCGACCCTTGGTTTATATCTTATGACTTCCCGAAGTTCTTCGAAAATTCATTGGTTGAGGGCCATGTGACACCCCTGTGGCTTCATCTCGTTAATATCATTTCTTTGTTCCTACCTCCTGTAGGGAAGGCCCATCCGTCAACCAATCCGAAGGTTGTCTTAACCCTCTTCTAACACACAGGCTGGTGGGGAATTCATAGTTCTACGTTGAACGTCTCCTTGCTATCTATGCACGAGACCTCTCGAAGTCCCAGAAGCTTGTCACGTGGTTTCGGCCTTCAGACCTTTTTGGTCTCTCTACAAAGCTACATCCCAAATCCTCCGGAGTCCTGAAGTCCCGGACTTCCAGAGTCCCAGTCACTTCACCAACCACGTTGGCTAGGCATACACATGCCAGGAACTGACACATAGGATGGGTCAGGATGACACGTGTTACGTTCCAATGGGACTATAGGGTATGTGATACACACGAATCTGGGTGACATGTGGCACGTCAAGCTAGGGTCCACATCACCCTGGGTGGCGTCACTGCACCACGTCACCCGAGACTGACAAGCTTCTAACATTCCTCATATCTCATGATCAAGATTCGACCTCGTAGATTTAGAGATCTACGACTCTTATTACCTCAAGGATTCGACGTTCGGGAGTGTTGCGATGAAAACTCCTCTTATCTCCTGAAGTGCCCAATCTACGAACTAAAGGGGCTAACGCCATGCGTCGTTGGTATATCGACAACTGGGAAAGGATCTGAAGGATCCCTCGATCTACGGTTCTAATTCCTTCGTGGATCTAGCCTTCGGGGTTTTGGATCTCGGTTTCATGGGTAAGATAGGTTCACCTAACCACCTGGGGAACCGCCTAACTCTGGTCAACCTTACGGGAAACCGAGTCTCCTGGTTAACTTCAACCAGTATAAGGCTGGTAAGGTCCATCATACTCCGAAGTCCCGCATTTCCAGAGCTCCGAAGCCAGGAGGACTTAGCTTCCTTAGGCTTAGCCTAAGGTTCCTAGGTATTAATCATATGGATCCTCTCGAACAGTTCTCATCTGCTTGTCTTCCAAACGAAGAGACCTCCCCTTTCAAGGCTTTAACTTTGCTATCCTTCCTGAGCTTTATTATGAAATGGTTAAGGATGTGAGCCTGGAATCCCAGTCGCACGGAAAGGAGTCTGAACGAGGTATCTTATTTGGACGGACAAGTTCAGATTGACACGATATCTCCTATCTCGACCACCTTACAAGCTTATGTCCCAAGAAGCCTCAGGAACTAAGTTGGGGCATACAGACTATCAATCAAAAGCATAAGTTCACAAAGACATGAGTGCATACACATATCATGACCATTCCACATAGAAACCATTTATAAATACACATATATATATAAATCCATGCATTCATCCATTATTCTAGTTCAATACATAAAACAAGGAAAATACTTATCAGAACCAGAAGGCATGATGCAACTGCAGAAAGGAGTGCCCGTTTCCACCCAACCATGGGCTCAGTCACTCCTAACAGATTTACCACTAGCCACCCTCAACTCTCTAGGAGTTCTCTTTCTGTTGGTGTAACTCTTCTATCTATCCTGAGCAATTTTTCATATTTTTCTTTATCAGAATCACTTGTGTTCCATTTCTTTCAGCATGTTGGGTCCGATCGTAATTTTATCCACTAGATTACTCCAACTGATTAGAATCTTGCACTGTCTACCATAGAGGGCTTCAAAGGGGCTCATCTTCAACGAATCTTGATAACCATTGTTGTAGACAAATTCTACCAATGGCAGGTAGTCTTCCCACTTCTTAGGCTGATGCATTACATGCATTCTTAACATTTCTTCTAATATTTGGTTTACTCTTTCTGTTTATCCATCGGTTTGGGAGTGATAGGTTGTGCTAAACAACAATTTAGTCTCAAAACCAACCATCAAGGATTTCCAAAAGCTTGAGGTGAACTTTGTGTCTATGTCAGATACAATCTTCCTAGGCATGCCATACAGTATGAAAATCTTCTTCATAAATATGTTGGCAATATCTATTGCCTTGCAAATCGATTTGACAAGAACGAAGTTAGCAGACTTGCTCAATTTCTCCACCACTACCATGATGGAATCATTTTTCTTGGACGATTTTGGTAATCTGGTGATGAAATCCATGGAGATGGTTTCCCATTTCCATTATGGAATTGGTAAAGGCTATAACAACCCTGCTGGGTGTCGGTGTTCTGCCTTAACTTATTGGCATTCTAGACACTTAGCTAGATAGTCAGCTATGTCTTTTTTCAATCCAGGCCAATAGAATTGTTTCCTAGTGGTCGTGATCATCTTCTGATATATTGGGTGACAAGTATATGGTCTCTTGTGTAGTTATTCCATTATGAACCTCTTCAAGTCGTCACAACTTGGGTTATACAATCTGTTTCTGTAAGTCAGTGAACCTTCATCCAACATCTAATAACCTTCATACTTTAGCCCTATAGGATCTTGCTTTAGGTACAATGTCACGATCTTGAAGAATGCATCTGTTTCTTGTGCATTCCCGACTCTTTCCCTAACATCCATTTCAAAAGTGCTCACCGCTGCCAGGTGAATCATTTTCACACTTCTGCAAAGGGCATCAACCACCCTGTTTTCCCTTTCTTTGATGTGTTTGATTTCGAAATCAAACTCACTAAGGAGATCGTGAGATCGGAAGAGCGGTTCAGCAGGAATGCCGAGACCGATCTCGT